>OZ014519.1:690876192-691098521 GCA_963966055.1 Lathyrus aphaca | reverse complement strand
TGCCGGCGGTGAATGAAGGAAGTTTGGAATCACTAAAATGTGTTGCGTGTAACTGCCACCGTTAACAGCGAAATCGCAGAGGTTGAAAGCTTCGCGAGAATCACCGTCGCGAGTGGGAGAAGCGGCATCTTTGCCGCTGAAACAAAACTCAGAGGGTGAGTCTTCTTCGTTTTCCCTATGGACCGTTTTACCATAGCATTAATATTCTGTTTTATATAGAATTTTTTTAAATGGTTTTTTCTGTTTGTGTTTTAATCTAAATAATTGTTTGTTGATGATGGGTTAGGTTTACAAAGCCTATTATTTTTGCTATACTCACCCCTTAACACCGCCGCTACACCCAACTTGTTTCTTCTTTACATCCTAAGCTTAGGTTATGATTCCTGGCCCATTTAAATTTGATTTCTAAATTCACCAAACACATGACACACCCCTTGTTTTTTTTAGTCAATGACTTTCTTTATTTTATTTATTTATTTTTAGATTAGTTAAAATCATTTATATTGTTTCAACCTAATTTTATTGTTTCTTATTATTACATTTGTATTTAATTTTCTATTTTTTAGGGTCGATGATATGACAAAAGGTCACGATAAATCGTGACCAATATGAGGCCATCTTTTATTTATTTATTTCATAAGCTTTTTTTTATTATTATTTCATGGTTATTCTATTTAGTATATTTTTTTATTTTTTTTTTACATTTTTATACAATATTAAATTCTAACGGTCCCGAATAATTCATACACTACACACACGTTTCCTCTTGGGCAAATTACAACGATATCCTTTATTTCTTCGCAATCCCGTGTAAATTATCATGTATCCCTCTCCCATTTATTTTGAACGCAATTTATTTTTTCGCCTTTATTTCACAGTTTCGCATTGCTAGGAATACCCATAGGAACTAGAAATCGATTCACTTAATCATTTAAAACATCCTCGCCTACATTTTACACACACGTAAGTCGGTCACTATGTGATCGCCGTCTTCACGACCTTACGCGTCTAAATTAATTGACAAGGAACTAAACTTCGGAATCTAGCATTCCGCGGGTTCTTTAATGAACCACTCTTGAGGCTAGCCTTCGAGTTGTGTTTCATTTACTCCTTCGTTTCTAAAACTTTAAACCCTAATTCATCCAAAACAATCGCAAATCCTTAATTCACAAATCAAATAACGGAGGAACTGAATTTTGGAGTCTAGCACTCCACATAATTCTTGAATTAAATCACTCCTGGGCTAGTCCCATGCGATGTGGTTTATTCGCCCTCTCGTTCCAAAAATACCGGAAATCTTTCAATTAATTATACGAAAGAACTGAACTCAGGAATCTAGCATTCCTCGGGTTCTTAGATTGAATTACTCTTGAGGCTAGCCTTCGGGTTATAATTCATTTACTCTTTCGTATTCAAAACGCTTAACAACTCAAAGGATGAGACATGATTCATCTCCATAGGAAACATATTTCTCCTCTTCCCACAAATACAAACAAATCAATCTTATCAAACAATTTCTATCAAGGAAGAATGTGGCATTACTTTTCGATCACCGTATCCAAGTTTAAAGCTTCTTCTGATTTTATTTTCTCTAAGAAAGAATGTGGCATTGCTTGTCGATCACCGTATCCAAGTTTAAAGCATCTTTCGATTTCATTCCCTCAAATGTTTGTGGTGAAATAGGTGAGATACCACCCTTAAAGATGACGACTTGTCTTTTTCTTTAAAATACAACTTAAAACCTACCAACAAATACAAATCATTTTTTATAATTAATCAGCGAAGGAACTGAATTCTGGAGTCTAGCACTCCACATAATTCTTGAATGCAATCACTCTTGCGCTAGCCCCACGTGTTGTGGTTCATTCGCCCTCTCGTTTAAAACACATTAACAAAGGTCAAACATCTTTTCTCTAAACAAACATTGTTTAAATCTTTCTATCTCGCAAACAAGCTAGCGCTTCAGCCTCCTATCGCGAGCATATAAGCCAACGCTTAGCAGTTAGAAAGCGTTTCAAACAATTGTTCATTAAAAAACACAAACCGTAGTTGCACAAACTACGAAGCTCTGACTTTCCCATTGCACAAGGGAATACGTAGGCACAGGGATTTTAATCCTTTGCGAGCATAATAGTAAAAAAATTAACCTTTCCCCATAACAAATAATAACTAAAATATTTCTTTAAAAGCAATCTTAATAAACTTTAATCATTAAAAGAAGACAGTAGCATAAATCAACATTTAAGCGCAAATTAGACTAAGAGGTTCCCGTTGAGTACAACGGACGTGAGGGGTGCTTAATACCTTCCCTTTGCATAACTGACTCCCAAACTTAGATTAGTGGTTTCGTTGACCATTTCTTATCCTATTCAGGATGTGTCTATATCTCCCTTTTCTTTAGTCAGAATAAATATAATTAGGTGGCGACTCTGTTGTTGTTTTAGGATCGTATTTTTCGAGGTACAACAATTAGTGGTATCATAGCTGGTCACTCTGTCGGTCGTGTCATGTCGTTTTCAGTCGTGTCGGTTATTGCGTTTCAGTGTTTTGAGGTTGAGTTGTTTTCGGAATTTGTTGGTGATTTGTAGAATGACTTTGAATCGTGCTCTTACGGATGTAGTAGCTTCACTTGCTCAGGCTATGGCGCAGAATAATGTTCGTGATGAATTGCATGCCTTGGAGTTATTTCAGAGGAGAAATCCGCCTATGTTTGAGGGTACTCATGAACCAGAGAATGCTCATAAGTGGATGAAGGAGATTGAGAAGATTTTCAGGGCTATGGCGTGCTCCGATGCTTAGAATGTGCAGTTTGGCACTCATATGCTGAATGAATAGGCTGAGGTTGGTGGGATAATACCCGTCAGAGATTGGAAGGAGTCAGGGCTGAGATAACTTGGAATGTGTTCAAGAGGGAATCTCTGAGTAAGTACTTTCCTGAAGACGCTCGTTGTAACAGCCCGGGCCCCTCGCAAGGCAATCCCGACACTGCCACCTCACGATCTTCTCTACTCCCCTCACTAGTAGAGTTTTTGCCTTCCGTGGGAATCGAACCCTGTACCCTGGGGTTCAAGTACTTGTTCAATCCATTCCCACTACCACTCGAGCTACTATCTCAAATGGTAGTGGGAATGGATTGAACAAGTACTTGAACCCCAGGGTACAGGGTTCGATTCCCACGGAAGGCAAAAACTCTACTAGTGAGGGGAGTAGAGAAGATCGTGAGGTGGCAGTGTCGGGATTGCCTTGCGAGGGGCCCGGGCTGTTACAAAAAAAGGCGCCTTTTTTTTGTAACAGCCCGGGCCCCTCTCAAGGCAATCCCGACACTATTACCTCATGATCTTCTCTACCCCCCTCACTAGTAGAGTTTTTGCCTTCCGTGGGAATCGAACTTTGTACCCTGGGGTTCAAGTACATGTTCATTCCATTCCCACTACCACTTGAGCTACTAGCTCAATTGGTAGTGGGAATGGAATGAACATGTACTTGAACCCCAGGGTACAAAGTTCGATTCCCACGGAAGGCAAAAACTCTACTAGTGAGGGGGGTAGAGAAGATCATGAGGTAATAGTGCCGGGATTGCCTTGAGAGGGGCCCGGGCTGTTACAAAAAAAAGGCGCCTTTTTTTGTAACAGCCTGGGCCCCTCGCATGGCAATCCCGACACTACCACCTCACGATCTTCTCTACTCCCCTCACTAGTAGAGTTTTTGCCTTCCGTGGGAATCGAACCCTGTACCCTGGGGTTCAAGTACATGTTCATTCCATTCCCACTACCAATTGAGCTACTAGCTCAAATGGTAGTGGGAATGGAATGAACATGTACTTGAACCCCAGGGTACAGGGTTCGATTCCCACGGAAGGCAAAAACTCTACTAGTGAGGGGGGTAGAGAAGATCGTGAGGTGGCAGTGCCGGGATTGCCTTGTGAGGGGCCCGGGCTGTTACAAAAAAAGGCGCCTTTTTTTGTAACAGCCCGGACCCCTCGCAAGGCAATCACGGTACTGCCACCTCACGATCTTCTCTACCCCCCTCTCTAGTAAAGTTTTTGCCTTCCGTGGGAATCGAACCCTGTACCCTGGGGTTCAAGTACATGTTCATTCCATTCCCACTACCACTTGAGCTAGTAGCTCAATTGGTAGTGGGAATGGAATGAACATGTACTTGAACCCCAGGGTACAGGGTTCGATTCCCACGGAAGGCAAAAACTCTACTAGAGAGGGGGGTAGAGAAGATCGTGAGGTGGCAGTACCGTGATTGCCTTGCGAGGGGTCCGGGCTGTTACACTCGTGGCAAGAAATAAGTTGAGTTCCTGGAGTTGAAGCAAGGGAGCATGATGGTGGCAGAGTATGCTGCCAAGTTTGAGAGGTTAGTAAAGTTTTTTCCTCACTACAATCGTGATGAAGCTGAGTTGTCCAAGTGTTTGAAGTTTGAGAATGGGCTGAGACCAGAAATCAAGCAAGAGATTGGGTGTTAGCAGATCCATAGGTATGCTGAGCTTATGGATAAGAGTAGGATCTACGATGAGGATAGTCGAGCTCGATCTGCTCACTATAAAAAGGTGAGTGAGAAGAAAGACAAAGGTAAGTTTTGAGGGAAACCTTATGCGACTCCAAATGACAAAAGGAAGCCGAAGGTTACTGATGGGAAGAAGCCAAGTGGGGGAGCAGGTTCTACTCCTCTCAAGTCCTATAAGTGTGGTGGGTTACAAATCTTATGTGTGCACTGCTATAGTGATTAGATGCTACAAATGCGGTAAGAAGGGTCATATGAAGGATGAATGTCCAAATGCAGGATCAACTTGTTTCAATTGTGGTGAAGAGGGACATATCAGTACTCAGTGACAGGAATCAAAGAAGGTTGCTACTGCTGCTCAAACTACTGGTAAAGTGTTCATTTTGAGTGGCTCAGTTGCTCAGAAGAAAGATAACTTGATTAGAGGTACTTGTTTTATTAATGATGTTGAGTTGGTTGCTATAATTGATACTGGTGCTACTCATTCGTTTATTTCGATTGAGTGCACGACCAAGTTGAATTTGTTTTTGACTATTATGAATGGTAGTATGTTGATTGAGATGCCTGCTGACGGTTCAGTTACGACTAATCGTGTGTGTTTGAAGTGTCCTTTGACCATTTATGGTAAGGATTTCTTGATGGATTTTGTGTGTTTACCTTTACGCCATATGGATGTTGTGCTGGTTATGAACTGGTTAGAGTTCAACTTTGTGCATATCAATTCTAATGCAAAGATGGTGGAGTTTCCAGAGTTTGATGATTGCGGGGAAATGATGTTTCTATTTGCGAATCAACTGGATGAACTTCTAGAAGATGAAGCTCAGATGTTTGCTTTGTTTGCGGCGTTACAAGTTGACCGAGAACATGTGAGAATTGAGTTACCTGTTGTCAGAGAATTTCTTGATGTGTTTCCGGATGACATTAGTGATTTTCCTCCAGAGCATGAAGTAGAGTTTGCTATGGATTTGGTACCAGGTACTAGTCCAGTGTCGATGGCTCCATATTGGATGCCAGCTTCAGAACTGAGTGAGTTGAAGAAACAACTTGAAGAACTTCTTGAGAAGAAATTTTTTCATCCAAGTGTTTCTTCGTGGGGTGCTCCTGTGTTATTGGTTAAGAAAAAGGATGGTAGTATGGGGTTGTGTGTCGATTATCGAAAACTGAATAAGGTGACTATCAAGAATAAATATCCACTTCCAAGGATTGATGATTTAATGGATCAGTTGGTGGGAGCTTGTGTGTTTTACAAGATTGATTTGAGGTCAGGGTATCATCAGATTCGAGTTAAGGCAAATGATATTCCAAAGACAACTTTCCAGACGAGGTATGGTTAATATGAATATATTGTGAGGCCTTTTGGTGTATCCAATGCACCTGGTGTATTCATGGAGTATATGAATCAGACTTTTCATGAGTATTTGGATAAGTTTTTAGTGGTTTTCATTGATAACATCCTAATTTATTCAAAGTCAAAAGAAGAACATGAAGGACATCTGAGGATTGTATTACAAGTGTTAAGAGAGAAGAAGCTTTATGCTAAGTTATCGAAGTGTGGGTTCTGGTTGAAGGAAGTAAGTTTCCTTGGCCATGTGATTTATAGTGGTGGGATTTCAGTGGATCCTTCGAAGATTGATACTGTGTTGAAGTGGGACACTCTGAAGTCTGCTACTGAAGTCAGAAGTTTCCTAGGTTTGGTTGGTTAGTACCGAAAGTTTATAGAGGGTTTTTCTAAGTTGGCGTCGCCTCTGACTCAGTTCAATCGAAAGGGTCAGACTTATGTGTGGGATGTTGCGTGTGAGAAAAGTTTTGTTGAATTAAAAAAGAGGTTAACGACTGCTCCAATATTGATTTTTCCTAATCCGAATGAATCTATTGTGGTATATTGTGATGCTTCGAAGATGGGTCTTGGTGGTGTATTGATGCAGAATGGTCAAGTGGTTTCATATGCTTCTAGAAAGCTACGTGTTCATGAGAGGAACTATCCTACCCATGACTTAGAGTTAGCAGTCGTGGTTTTTATGTTAAAGATTTGGAGACACTATCTGCTTGGATCGAGGTTTGAGGTGCTCAATGATCATAAGAGTTTGAAATACTTGTTTGATAAGAAGGAACTAAACATGAGGCAGAGGAGATGGTTAGAGATGTTGAAAGACTTTGATTTTGATTTGAGTTACCACCCAAGTAAGGCTAATGTGGTTGCAGATGCTTTGAGTAGAAAGACTTTGCATATGTCGATGATGATGGTGAAATAACTTGAGATGATTGAGAAATTCAGAGACATGGGTTTGTTGTGTGAGACTACATCTGAGAGTGTGAAGCTGGGTAGGTTGAAATTGACTAATGATATTATGGAAGAGATCTGTTTAGGATAGCAATCAGATTTGAAGTTGGTGGATCAAATGACTTTGATTAACCAAGGTAACGGAGGAGAGTTCCAAATTGATGAAAATGGTATGATGAGGTTTCAGGATCGTGTGTGTGTTCCTAATATTCTAGAATTGAAGAAAAGTATTCTATAAGAAGGAAATCTAAGCAGACTGAGTATTCATCCTGGTGCTACTAAGATGTATCATGACTTGCAAAAGTTGTTTTGGTGGCCGAGTATGAAGAGAGATGTTGCGGAGTTTGTGTATGCTTGTTTGGTTGAACTTCAAAAGATTGTAGGTATGATGCAACCATTGAGTATTCCAGAGTGGAAATGGGATAACATTTCTTGGATTTTGTGACAGTTTTTCCGAAGACGGTGAAGGGAAATGATTCCATTTGGATGATTGTTGACTGATTAACTAATTCAGCGCATTTCTTACCGATGAAGATTAATCATTCCATGTCAAAGCTAGCAGAGATGTATATTAATGAGATTGTGAAGTTACATGGGATACCTTCGAGTATCGTGTCGGACATAGATCTACGATTTACATCAAGGTTTTGGAAGAGTCTACAAGATTATTTGGGAACCAAGGTTAGGATGAGTTATGCTTATCATCTGCAGACGGGCGGTCAAACAGAACGAACTATCCAATCTTTAGAGGACTTGTTGAGGGCTTATGTATTAGATCATGGAGGTGCGTGGGATAGTCATTTGTCGTTAATTGAGTTTACTTATAACAATAGTTTTCATGCGAGCATTGGTATGGCTCTGTATGAAACATTGTATGGAAGGTGGTGTAGGACTCTATTTTGTTGGTATGAATCAAATAAGAGTATTATGCTCGGACCTGAGATTGTGTAGGAGACAACTAAAAAGATTAAGATGATTCAAGAGAGAATGAAGACTTCACAAATTCGTCAGAAGAATTATCAAGATAAGAGGAGGAAAGTACTTGAATTTCAAGAGGGAGATCATGTGTTCTTGAGGGTTACTCTAGTGATTGGTGTCGGGCGAGCTTTGAAGTCTAGAAATCTCACTCCGTGTTTCATTGGACTGTATCAGATTTTGCGAAGAGTCGGAGAGGTGGCATATTGGATTGCATTACCACCGTCACTTGTGAATTTGCATGATGTGTTTCATGTATCACAGTTGAGGAAGAACATTGCAGATTCGTCGCATGTGATTCAGATGGATGATGTTCGAGTAAGAGATAATTTTACTGTGGAAGTGTCACCAATACAGATAGATGGTAGAGAGATGAAGCTATTAAGAGGTAAAGAGATCGCCTTGGTGAAGGTATTGTGGGGTGGGCCAGCTGGTGATAGTTGGACTTGGGAACAAGAGGATCAGATGAAGGAATCATATCCGATGTTGTTTACTTCAGGTACTTTTTCGAGGATGAAAATTCTTAAGTGGGGGAGAGTTGTAACACCCCAAAGTCGATTTTGATTTATTTTACGTGTTTCTTGTGAATTTTGATGATTTATGATGTGGTTTTCATGTTTTGTTTTGGAAATTTGAGGGTGACTTAATATTTTAATAATATTAGAATATTAAGTATATATAGTAGATTTAGTTAATTATTTAATATTAAATAAAATAAAATAAGAGGAATTAGAGGATAAGGGTAATGTGGTATTTTGATGGAGGATTAGTGAGGTTATTATCGGAAAAGTCTATTGAGTTCTTAGTGGCAAGAGTGACTAAAGAGTAAAGTTGGGTTGTGTACGATCAATTGGAAGATCGCACTTTTGGGAGAAAGGAGAAAAGCTATGAGGAAGAAAAGCTAGGACTTGAAGGTTGGGGAGATTTTCGAGAAGATTATCGAAAAGATTACGGAACCTAATGTATGGGGAGTAATTTCTATTCGGTATTGTAATGTAGAGATAGGAATTGGGGTTTTGAGGAAGAGTCTTGGGGTTTTGGGATTTGTTGATCAATGTGTCATATAATTTCGATTTATGATGAAATTGACAGTAGATATTAATGTTAATTGTAGTATGTGATGATGTTTGGATGAATGAAGGTTGGGGTGATGATTTTCTGGGTTATTGCTGCTAAATAATGGGTTTTTGAGGGTTTTATCGCAGAGGAGCAATTTTGGAAATTACAGAAAAATTGCAGGAATCGCGAAGCTCGCTTAGCGAGCCAATGAAAATTTTGAAAATCAAGAACCCGAGAGCTATTCGCTTAGCAAGCAAGGTGTCTCGCTTAGCGATACCTGGAAGGTTTGAAAAAATTATTTTTAATTCAGAAAAATGTTTTCTCGATGTAGTTTATGTCGTAACCTGCTATGATATTGTAGAGTTGATGTATGATGTTTTTTTAGATACTATATGAGTAGGATTAGTGATTAAATGATGTATGATGACTTAAATGATTTTTTTGGAGTTATGAAGTATGATTACATGATATAGATGTATGATGTTAGATGAGTATGTAGTATGATGTTAAATGAGTATCTAACATGATGACTAACGATTAATGCAAATGCAATGTTTATGATGTTTGGAGGATGATGTGTGTATATTGCATCTTGCATTCATGACATGATTTAATGAGGGGATTTTTGGTCCATTGGTAGCTTCAATCCCATTATGCGGATTGAAGTGATTTGATGTTATGATGTGCTCCCTTAGTGGAGGGTTGATGACCCAGTGTCCATCCATGAGGATGTTTCGGTACCACATGCATAATAAGAGGTTGCATTTCATTCTAAATGACATAGCATGATTTGCATTGAGTTTGTGTGTTGATGTGTTGTATTCAAGATTGTGTATGAATGAGTTGTTGATGATGGCTTTTGTTGTTGTTGCTTATGTTTTAAATTCGCATATCTATATTACTTCATTGAATATGAATTTACTCACCATGCCTACATTTTGTGATGGTCTATTATGTCATCATGCAGATAATCAAGGTTAGTTCAGCGCTCGTTTTAGCTCGAAGTTAGTGAGTTGTCATGTTAGTTAGAAGTGAAGTTATGCTCTGTGTCCAGTAACATCGGGATGGGTTTCGCTTGAGTTATTTTGTTTATTTGAATTAAGATGTTATTTTTTTTAGTACTTATAGTTTAAACGATGTTTGGATGAAATTATGAAGTTTTATTTTATTAAAGATGAAAGATGATGTTTTGTTTTCCGCTGCGTAATTGTTGAAAAGAGTTTTGAATTGGTTATGATTTTATAACTCGTGTTACAGGACATGACTCAATATGATTGTGTATGATGTTTGAGTTATGAAGAATGTGATACCCTTTCACGAGTTTTACTCTGATATTGACTAAATTGTATTATAATTGTGATGGGGTAGAAAAGGTGTTACACATTGTATTGTTCAGCTCCCCCTCAATATATGCATTGTATTGTTCTTGAGAGCTCCCCTCACAGTCTGCATATTCCCTCTTTCATATTCTTCTCAACATTTAACAACATCAAAAAGAAAAATAAATTCTCTGTTAGAAGCATCACGCAAATGCGCACCATACAAATTTTTCATATCACACAAAGACAATTACAAAAGAAAATGAAGCACTCACATACGAAACATATGTAAATGACATTTGCATAATAATTAAGAACAAACAATTTCATAAAAAGGAAGCAAGTTACAACTTAAAATATTGTTTCAACAATCAAAACATAAGCAAGCAAAGTTACCATGGTTTAAGAAACACAAGTCATAAAATTCAAGGAGAAGAACAAAACACTAGATTCAAGAATAACATAACGCTACGAAAAACAACAATCCACTTAGTGCCTTCCACATCCTCTTGGCCTTGGTCGATAGTTAAATGTGTCGTTATCACACAACTCGGGATAGAAAGCATCATATGATCAAAATTAGTTTTTTTTAGAGTGAATGATATTATTCAACCTTTTGCATCTCAGTAGCATGGTTTTCAACAATTGTGTTGCACAAAGATACTAGATTCTCTGTCGTGTAAACAACAAAGGTGTGAAAATCCGAGTCTTGAGTGGCCATGTGCTCCATCATGAGACGAAACTCTTATTTTTTATGTTTTAATTTCACTAAAACTATTTTACATTACAATTAATCTCTATAATATTAAAAATATTTAATTTTAGATGCTTAGAGCAGAAGATGAAAAACCTTATTGATTGGATGGATTCAAACTATACCATGAAAATGTAGCTGGGTTATAAAAAAATTGAGTAAATTACTTTATACGTCTTTCTATTAAAGAAAAAGTAAAAAATATCTATAATTTTCTTTATAACATATTCTAATGGATTAAGCATTCATATTTAGTGAGAAAAATGTAGAAAATGTTGTCATGAAATTGTTATAAATATAGTTCAATTTATTCATGACAATAGACAAAAAATACTCAATGTCTAGTTGCTTTTCCTGCTTTATTTTAGCCTTTTTATAATTTAATTGCATTTAAAGCTTAATCTATACACAAGAAAAGAATTCAAACCCATTATGTAATCTCTCTATTAGAAATAGCTTCTCTACATTCACTTACTCAAGTTGCTTCTTTCTTAAATAAATGGTTGTTTTGTATTTTTAACAACATTTTGAAGAAAGAGAAAGAAAATCACTCAACTAGTATAAAAATTGGTTCAAACTGTTTTGCATTGGATTGAATTTTCTTCAAAATTTCGAACGCATTTTATTTTCTTGGTTTGAATTCTTCACTTTTGTATTATAGTTGAGATTTTTATTATTTTTGAATCTGTCTTTTTTTTTTCTCTTTCAACACCCGACTTTTTTGTATCCTCTTCTCTTCCAAAACCTTCTAACATTTTAAATTTATTTTATTATTTTATTTAAATCTTTTCCATCTTATTTTTGTTTTGAAAATAATTTTAATGGAACAAAGAGGTTGTCAATTTTAAGTTTTTTTAAGTTTTGGACTAAAGTAGTTGTGAAACTAGGACTTTAAGACTGTTTTTTTAAATAATTTCTTTTGTAACCTCTCATATATATCTAAACTTTTATTTATGTATTTAAAAATTAATAACAAAATACTAAATTATGCATCAAGAGGAGCAAATTCATTCTAGTAAGAGTTTGGATGGAATGAAAATTATGGAAAAATGATAAGTTAATGCATTTGATGGATTCGAGATTAAAATAGGACGAGTTCATGAAATGTGCATGTATTGCATACATGATAATCCAAATGACCAACTTTGGTCATGCAAAAATCTTGGAGGGCAGAAGACGAAAGAAGCAAAAACAATATTAGAAAGGGAATCATGTAAGCAATACATGAATTTAAATTAATCATGAAATTAACATTTTTCTTATTGTATTAATTTTTTTAGCGAGTAATATAATAATATTATGGAGTTATTTGTTTCAGCTTTAAAAAAATATTTTTATTTTATTTTTAATAATAGATTTTACTAAACTGTTTATTAAAATATTTTAAGTTTTTTATATTCGTTTTTTAAATTGAAATACTAATTTTGAGATCCTATAATATAAACATACATTATTGAAAATTAAAAAATAGTCGAAATCGTATTTTATTAAAAAAAGTTGTATTGGAAGAAAATAATAACACTTAATAAAGAGAATACAAAATTGAGAAAAAAACAAAAATTATTAGTGATCAAAATTCCGGTCACAAAATTTCGATCGTTAAATCAATTGATAATTTTATTGAGACCGACTTAATGACATATAAAATTTTACTAACGAATATCAAATGCTGATGACTAATTTAGTGACTAGATTGACCATAATTTTTCAATAACTAAATCGGTGTCTAAAAGAAATTTTCTAGTAATGTATGAAGGTTATGTAACGATGACAAGTTGAAGTATTTGATGGACTTAAGATTTAAAAAAAAACTACATTGAAGATGAGTTCATGAAATGGGCATGTATTGCAATGTTATGCATACAAGACAATCCCAATGACCGTCCTACTATGTCATACATTATGACAATGCTTAATGGCGATGTATCGACCATTCCAACTCCCAAAGAGTCATCTTAGTTTGGGACAAATCAATGGAACTACATCTTCAAAAAAACATCTCTCTCTCTCTCTCTCTCTATTTATCTATCTATCTCTCTCTCACACAAACATACACACACACACACAAATATTCATTCATAGCAACCAACACTAAGATTGTAGGCACTCTGTTTGTGTGAATTAAGTGTTGAAGGGTAATTCAGTATTTTAGTATTTAGCCTACATGGCACTTTGGTTTGTGTATATATACTAGTGTAGCTGTCAATAGTTGTACACACACAACAAGTAGTATGCATAACCACTGTAGTGGAGTAACCATTTTGTGAGAGTAATAAAAGTTTGTTATTCTCTCTTATTTCTCTTCTTCCATCTTCATTTTCTTCATCTTGTGCACCAACAATTGATATCTAGAGCTCCGATTTGGATCCACGGGGAAACACAAGTGAATGGTGAGGCATTGCGTGATTTATTTCATTTCTTGAATTCATGTTGAATTTCTTGATCAGAATCATAATAGAATCACATTTCTTGATTCTGCGGGATTGGGAAACACTAGTGTTTGGTGATATCTGAGTGATTGCACAAGTTTAAAGATGAACGAAAACAATAATTTGAGTACCAAGCTCCAGTGTTCAATGGCAAGAACTAGAATCAATGGATGATTCAAGCATGGAGAAATGCCCAAAGAGAAACGAGGAAGAAATATCATAAGACGTTGTTCTACATCCATTAGTTTGTGAATGAAAACGTGTTTGAGAAGATTGTTGATTCAACGATGGTGAAAGTTGCGTGGGAAACACTGATATGGTGCTACGACGGTGATGCATCAGTGAAAAAGGTGAAACTTTGGTCTCTACATAAGTAGTATGAGAATCTTAGCATGAAGAAGAATGAAAAGGTACCTTACTACATCTCCAGAGTGATTTTGATCACAAATGAGATGGTCATGTGGAGAAACTCTTTTTGATGAAAAGATATTTAAGAAGGTACTTAGATCTCTTACTTCTCAGTTTGATTATATTGTGGTACTAATTGAACATTCTAAGAATCTTAGCATCATGGGAATTGAAGAGCTGCAAAGTAGTCTAGAGGCACAAGAGTCGCGTCTAGTTGAGAGAAACTCTGAAAGAGTGATAAAGCAGTTGGCTCTGAAAGCAGCTTCTGGTTAGAAATATCAGAAGCATTCTTGATCAAAAGCCAGGAAGATATCTGATGGTGTTCAGAAGTCAAAATCCTCAACTTTTGAAAGGTAGAAAAGTGCTCAAAAGAGGAAGGAGAAGTATGACAAGTGGAAAGTACAGTGTTATTGTTGTAAGAAGTTTGGCCACTTTGCTGCTTATTGTTGGTTAAACGAGGAAAGGAAGTCAGAAGAAGCAAATATAGCCAGAAGAGATTATGATCATGTGTGTGCTATTGATTGCTTCTGAATCCGATGATGCGTATTTGGAAGAGTGGTGGTATATGTACATTGTCTGTTTAAATTATATGAATGGAAATAAGAAATGGATGGTTGAATTTGACTCCAAGAAGAGGACAAAGATCAAATGTGTTGATGGTATATACCTCAACACTGAAGGTATGGGAAATGTCAGAGTAATGTTGAAGAATGGTAAAACAACATTGATTCATAATGTGCGGTATGTGCATGGAATGAAAAGCAATCTGATGAGTATAGGTCAATTAAATGAGAAAGGATTTTCAGTTACCATGCAGGACACTCTTTTGAAGCTCTATGACAGTAATAAGAAGATGATTATGATGTCAGAATAGGGAAAGAATAGAACATTCAAAGTGAATGTTAGAACTACAGACTCTATATGCCTTAATGCATCAGGTGTTGCAAAGGAAGTAAGTTGTGGCATAAAAGATTTGGTCATTTGAACTTCATAATCTTAGGGCATTTGAATTCTAAGAAGTTGGTACATGGAATTCCTGCAACTAAGAAGCCAGAAAAGTTATGCAATGTGTACACGAGAGGGAAGAAACCAATATTACCACTTGCATCTGAAATGCCTCCAAGAGAAAAGCATGCTTTGGGTGTTGTGAATTCTGAAGCGTGTGGACCATTTCCAGTACCTTCACTTTGAGGGAATAAATACTTTGTGTCATTTATTGATGAGTTCACAAGGATGATGTGGGTACCCCTTATAAAGTTTAAAAAAAGGTGTTTGCTGAATTTAAGAAATTCAGAATAAAGGTCGAGAATCAGAGTGGCCATACTCTGGATATTCTCAAAACTAATAATGAAGGTGGGTATAACTCTACAGAGTTCATAAAGTTCTGTGAGGAGAACGGAATTGAGCGTGAGGTGACTGCTCCATACACTCCTCAACACAATGGTCTTGCTGAAAGAAGAAACTGAACTTTGCTTGATATGACAAAGAGCATGTTGAAGGAGAAGAAGCTCCCTCACACGTTGTAGAGAGAAGTTGTTTCCACGATGACATATGTTTTTAACAAGTGTCCAACAAAGAAACTGAAGGATATTATTCCCTTAGAGAAGTGGACTAGAGATAAGAAAAGTGTGAGCCATCTGAAGGTATATGGTTCTATTTGTTACAAACATGTTCCAGATGCAAAGAAAAGGAAGTTAGATGATATCAAAAAAGTTATGTTACTTGTAGGGTAACACAATACATGTTCTTATAAGCTTTACTGTCATATTACTAACAAGGTTGAATTCAACAAATATGTTATTGTGAAAGAGTCAGAAACGTGGGATTGTAGTGACTCTCAATCCAAATTTGAATGTTCTGAAGATGAGTCGGAATCAAATGTTAATTTTTAAGTTGAGTCTGAAGATGAGTCAAACTCTGAAGGTGACTCTGAAGCTAAAGAAGATTTTGAAGGTGCATTTGATTATGTTCCAAATTCTGATGGTGATTTAGACACTGGTGGAGATCCAGACTCTGGGAATATTCCAGACTCTAAAGGTGGTCATACCTATGAAGGTGGTACTTCTTGGGTTCCATCATTTTATATTATTCCAACGTCTGAAGAAGATTCTGAACAAGTTCAGAGGCCATGTTAGTAGACTCTGAACCAGTCAATGTTCAAGAAGTGCTCAAGTAGAAAGTGTGGCTAAAGGCTATAAAAGAAGAACTTAAAGCTATCAAAAGAAACATGACTTGGAAGTTGATTGAGCTTCCAAAGGACAAGAAAGCCATCCATTTCAGATGAGTTTTCAAGGAGAAACTGAAGCCAAAAGGATCAATTGGAAAACACAAATCAAGTTTAGTAGCAATAGGTTTTCTACAAAAACCTGGGTTAGATTACTTTGAAGTTTTTGCACCTGTAGCGAGACATGAGACAATCAGACTGGTGATTGCGATAGCTGCTAACATGATTTGGCCTCTTATGCATTTAGATGTGAAATCCGTATTTCTGAACAGTCCATTGCAAGAAGAACTATATGTATCACAACCACCTGGATTTTATAAAAATAATCAAGAATGGGTGATGTACAAGTTACAAAAGCGTTTTATGGAATGAAACAAGCTCCTAGAGTTTGGAATCTGAAAATTTCTTCATTTTTCAAGTGTCAAGGATTCCAAAAGTGTGAGATAGAGTATGACCTTTATGTTCACCATACTTCTGAAGGAAATTGGTTGATGATGTAGTTTCTACAAATTTCAAGCAGTTGGTTGGCGCTCTAAGGTATTTGCATAATACCAGACTTGACATTTGCTATGCAGTTGGAATGGTTAGTAGGTTCATGAGTAAACCAAAGTGGTCTCATTAGCAAGTTGTTGTTAGGATTCTGAGGTATATTAAGGAGACTATGAAGTATGGAGTTTTGTTCCCTTATAGAGAAAAAGCAAATTCATAGTTGATGTGTTACTCACACTCTGATTGTATTGGAAACCTAGTTGATATAAGAAGTACTTCAGGATATTTATTTAAGTATTTGAGAGGTCCTATCTCTTGGTGTTCCAAGAAGTAATCAGTTAATGCTTTGTCAACCTGTGAAGCTAAATACATTGCAAGTGTTATGGATTCATGTCAAGCTGTTTGGCTTCTGAATTTACTGCAAGATCTAAAGATTAAGGTAAATAAGCCTCTGAAGTTGATGATTGATGACAAGTCTGCAATTAATCTTGCAAAGAACCTAATGTTGCATGGGAGAAGAAAACAATTGAGACTAAGTATCATTTTCTGAGAAGTCAAGTCCTGAATGAAGTGCTAAAAGTTGTGCATTGTAGCACCTAGAAGCAACTGGTAGATGTTATGACGAAGACTATCAAGACTGATCAATTTCTCCACTTGAGGGATAAAATTGATGTTGTTAGTTTTGATTAGTTAAATATTGAATTAAGGGATGATATTGAAGGGTAATTCAATATTTTAGTATTTAGTCTACGAGACACTTTTATTTGTGTATATATACTAGTGTTGATGTCAATATTACACACACACACACACACACACACCAAGTAACAAGTAGTGTGTATAACGAGTGTTGTGGAGTAATCATTTTGTAACCGTTTTGCGGGAGTAGTAGAAGTTTGTTATTCTCTCTTCTTTCTCTCTCTTCTCCTATCTCCATCTTCTTCATCTTAAGCACCAACACTGAGTAGATGTGCTTTTCTTTATTTAGCTTTTATGGTCGTTCTTCGATTTTGCATCAATGATATTCATTGCAACAATAGATAACTGTTTCTATTTAAAGGGGGAAAATGTGTTTTGTATATCGCAATTTTCCTTAAGATTGATCATGCATAAGTTGACAAATATTGTTCATTCATTGGTTAAACTTGTCATTTTCGTATCTAAAAAACTATCTTATGATATGGAATATATACATGGAACTTCTATTATATGACTTCCTAGTTCCTTCATTAAACATACTTTTAGACCATTCCTTTTTATTTAATTAATACATGTTCTACTAGATATTGTTAGAATTATTTGTTTGAATTAAATCAATTCAATATATACATGCTCGGAAAAATTATAATATATAATTTAGGCGCGGAAAACAAGCATGTATAATATTAAAAGGATCGATAAATTGATTATAGGAATACCTGTATCCATTGAGAAATTCCCCTTTAGGTGGTAATCTTGAAACCTGAAGTTGATTGATGGCTTTTGTGGTTCTTCCTCAACCGGTACTCCATATGCCTTGAATTCTCTTCAGATGGGGAGAAGAGATAATTTGCTTGTGTACGGTATATTTGGGACCATAACCTATATATAGTGTGATGGCCAATTAGGATTCCCATTATTCCCAAATGGGCCATCCTGACATCCACTCATATTTAAGCCCATACCAAATTATTTAATCAATTAATTAAATAATTCCTAAATAAAATCTAAATAGTCTTTTAACATTATTTGATCACATAATTTATTCAAGGCACTTTATTTGATAAAATAGCTAATATAATTAAATAAATATATTTGGCCACATAATTATTGGAATATTAATATATTACTAAATTATTAAAATATTTCAACAATCTCCCACTTGGTCAATATATCTTAATAATTATATCATAATTATTTAGGCGCGCATCTGAATGCTATTTATCTTTAGATTTCAACTTTACAATCTGGTCCACCTTATACATCAATAATGGGACCATCGCGGCTGTTGTCACTAACGTATAACGTGACAGAACCCCGACGACCACCACAACAACATACTTGATGACATAGATCGATATGGATGAGTGGCATGGATATTTCATGCAATGTGATCTCTGAATCATGCATATTTCCAACTGGTCCTACTGGAGTCTTTAGCGAGATCAAACTGAAGTTCCTTAGGTGCAATTCAAAGTCACGATATTTGCACATAACAAAAAATAACTTGATATTGTTATAACAATAATACCTCATAAGTTTTTTTATTTATGCAGAAAATTAAACATAACATAAAGTTTATACCAAAATAAAACCAAAGCATAGAACATATAAAATTAAGGGAAAAACAAAACTCCCACTAATCTAAGACAATATCAAAACCAAGACCCATATGAGAAACATGCCCATGAAAAGCCTTAGGTGTTGAACCTTTGGTTAGTGGATCGACTAGCATTAATTTTGTCCCTATATGTTCTATCAAAATTTGTTTCTCTTGAATCAAATAGAGGTACCCATACCTCAAGTAGTCATCTATGAATGTAATAAAATACCGTTGTCCATTCCAAGAACCCTTGATACACTGAATGCAAACTTGAAAGTCCGAAAAATTAAGGGATCTAAGAATATCGTCCAACAGAAGCCTTTGAATTTTTTGTTTGGATATGTGTCTTAATCGCTTATGCCACAAAATGACGGAATTCTCATATAATTTTCGTTTTGTACCATGCAACTCTATTTGCAATATTTTGTTATAAGGACCTTCAATATCAAACATATAAAGATTATCATTCAAAGAACCGTAACCAACAACATTTGAATCATATGAGAGGCTAAATTTATTATTTCCAAATGAACAAGTATAACCTGATTTGTCCAAAATAGAAATAGAAATTAAATTACGTCTAATAGACGGTGCAACAAAAGTCTCAATCAAATCCAAATGAAAAACCATTTTTTAATAATAATCTAAAAGTCCCTATAGCCTCTACTGCAACTTTATTGCCATCACCCACATAGGTGAATCTTTCAACATCACTTGGCGGACGACTCCACATGCAACCCCTTCTTTTCACGCCATGCGACATACTTGGAACACTCCTTCTTCATATGTCCATCCTTTTTGCAAAAGAAGCAAGTGGTCTCCTTAGGTTGCTCCTCTGCCTTCTTATTTTGAGAAAAAATTTCCGCAAGCCTCTTCCTTTTATTCTGAGAATTGGTAGCCAAGTGAGCACTTTCGATCTTCTCTTTTTAGCCTCTCTTCCTTTTACACACAATGAGATATGAGCTCATTGAGAGACCATTTGTCCTTTTGAGTTTTGTAACTCACTTTGAATTTCCCAAAGTGTGATGGTAGAGAGATCAAAACCAAATGTACAATCAAATCCTTAGGAAGTTCTAATTTCAATGCCTTGAGTTTTGATGTGAGATTAGACATCTCCATGATGTACTCCCTTATGTTCCCTTTGTCTTTATAAACCATTGAAATGAGTTTGGACAAGGTAGTACTTGTCTCAGCCTTATCATTTTTAGCAAAGAATTGCTCCACGATTTCAAGGAACTTCTTGGCACATTCACTCTCAGCAATCGAGCCCCTAATCATTTCAGGTATGGATCTTTTGATCATCATAAGGCACATTCGGTTAGATCGGTCTCATTTTTCTATTTTAGTTTTATTTGGGTTCTCAGCAGTGGCGGTGAGACGCTCCTCCCTCAAAGATAAGTCTAAATCCATACATCCTAGAACGATCTCCACAGATTCTTTCCAAGGCTTAAAGTTCATCCCACTCAGCATAGAGATAGAGTTAATCTGAGACACAAAGTTTGGAGAGGTAGCAGCAGTAACTGGTTTAATTGAAAAGAACAACAAACATACAATAACATTAGTAGGCATGTCAAATAACCATATAGACATGCACAATATTCTTTATATGCAAATTAAATAAGACCTATACAAGATACCAAAAAACACCATCAATTCTCAATCTTTGATTGTAATAATTAAGTGTAAGCGGTACTCTCACGTAACGATCAAATATTAGTAATAAGTCCTATCAGATAATGGACGCCTTTGACATCAATCATTAGCCACATGGATAAACTTGATAATTACTACATATTTACCATCACAGGTATGCAAATTTTCGGTCAAACGGTGTCTTCCTTTTGGCCGACCATAACAGTTCACATGAAAAATTACACATTACATCATTTGTAATTTTAATTAAATTAAATTTAAATAACAGATGTTACTTTTGCAACTTGTTGTTTCAACTAATCCAATCAAAATTACTAGACAATTTTAATATAATAAATTAAATGGGAAGGTCTTTAAAATTCACATAAAAATTACCTGCAAATGTAATGTCAAAATTGTATGTTTACCTGATTATGTTTATATCATGTACATACCGGTATAATAAACTAGTTGTACTCGAAGGATGTTAAGATAAACTTAATAGAAAATATTTATTTATATTTAAGCATATGTAAATATGATATTAGAAAAATTGGATAACAAAAAAATTATACTCATAATACATTATATAAATATAATTATCCACCGAAAATTGAGTCAAAAATAAAACACCATAGTAAGCAATACTATTATGACAATTCCATATAACAAAAAACATGTTTATACAATTGATAATTATCTATGAATGTGAATCATATATCATAGAATATCCACCAATTAAATTAATAGGAAATTCAATTTAATTGGTAAAGATTATAAAACCACCACTACACGACTATTGGATCGATACAACTATGCATAAATTATTTATATATTCCCAAAACAAAACAGAATGAGATTGTTGCTTCAGACTCTGTTACGAAACCATTATCCATCAAAATACTAAGGCACACAATATTGAAATCCTATTAATCCAACTTCATGTAATAATATTATTATAAAAAAAACCATATAATACACATTTGAATCCATATAAATTTCGTAACAAGAAAATTCAATTATGCTCGATATGGATTACAGTAACAAAAAAAGAAGAAACAAGATTATACCATATAATTTCAATTATTCAAAATCATATTCTTTAATTTTAATTCCGAAAAAAAAAATCTTGATCCATTGAATAATAAATAAAAAATATTATGTAATTAACCATTAAAAAAAATTAAAAGCATCTTGACGATAAATAATTATTTACATTCATTACTTTACAACATGAAGAATAGCTACCAAAAACACAATATGCAATTTTAATTCATACTCAGTGGAAGATCAATACTTATTAATTATAAAATTCACATTTTAATTTTACTAATATTAAAGCAATGGATACAGAACAACTGATACAGATTGATGGAAATAAAAAAAAAACATTGTTAGCGGCATAGAATGACGGATGAAAAAGAAAACATATCTTTATAGTAACTATTACATTATTATTATTATTATATGCAAACACCAGATCGTATTCACCGTATCTTTATAGTAACCGTTACGATAACAATAATAACTTGAACGATATATTTAATAAAAAAAACATATAATACTATATCATTTAAATTAATAATTTAATCATAACCTAAGCTCTGATACCATTTGTTAGAATTATTTGTTAGAATTAAATCAATTCAATATATACATGCTCGGAAAAATTATAATATATAATTTAGGCGCGGAAAACAAGCATGTATAATTAAAAGGATCGATAAATTGATTATAAGAATACCTGAATCCATTGAGAAATTCCCCTTTAGGTGGTAATCCTGAAACCTGAAGTTGATTGATGACTTTTGTGGTTCTTCCTCAACCGGTACTCCGTATGCTTTGAATTATCTTCAGATGAGGAGAAGAGATAATTTGCTTGTACACGGTATATTGGGGACCATAGCCTATATAGAGTGTGATGGCTAATTAGGATTCTCATTATTCCCAAATGAGTTATCCTGACATCCACTCATATTTGAGCCCATACCAAATTATTTAATCAATTAATTACTTAAATAATTCCTAAATAAAATTTAAATAGCCTTTTAACATTATTTGATCATATAATTTATTTAAGACACTTTATTTGATAAAATAACTAATATAATTAAATAAATATATTTGACCATATAATTATTATTAAAATATTAATATATTACTAAATTATTAAAATATTCCAACAGATATAATTTACCAGTTAAAGGTTCATTCATTGGTTAAAGTTTAGCATGTTAACTAAACTTAAGAGGAAGATCATTCTGAATACTTTAGTAGGTTCATAATCTTACAGTTGTTAAGTTTAACTTTTTAATTTTCAATCAACTGTGAGAAGTCATTGGTGAGCAGAAGATAAGTAATTATTGTTATTTTTTTATATTCATCTTTCAAAAACACAAGTTAGATAACAAGTACAATAAAAAACTTAATTCTTTTGGCACCTTCTTCCGGTGACATATGATTGATGCTCAAATAGTTCTTTACAAATACAAGGTTAATGCAGATTTTTCCATCTTTATTCATTGCTTTGGTGTCTAGAGATTTTAACTTAATCTCCTTAATTGGTTGCTTGTATAAGATGGTGAGCAAAGTCCATGTGAATAGGCTTTTAAAAGTCATGGATCATGGAATATCATCGAATAAGTCTGCCTTTGAAAAAGACAATCAATTAATAGATGGGGTGATGGGGTCAATATTTTATCTTCTAAGTAAAGTTTCCAAAAAGTCTATTATTGGTTTTGTTGTAGTTCTTTAGACTAGTTGTTTAGGAAGTTTGACTTTGATAATGTAGAGTTTCATGAAAATTTGTGTCTTTTATGATAGCACTTGTTGTTTTTATTAATGGTGAAGAACCAAAAAAGGATCAATTAATCTTCAACTATTAATCCAACCAAAAAAAGGATCAATTAATCTTCAACTATTAATCCAATATGAATGATTATAATTATATGTACTATGTAGTCATCTAATGAGTAATTTTTTTATTAAAAAAATGTTTTAAAATGAATTATCCATTTTCATTACAATTTGTTTTTCAATTTTATTATTTAATCATTACTATATTCATGATTTCCGATTTTGGTAATTGATACTTTAGGAATTTTTTTTAGTTATATATTTTTTAATGAGAATAATTATTATATATATTGTGAATGTAAAATATTTTATACAGTAAATACATCACAATCATTGATAAATTATACTTTATATATGATTAAAGAAAAAGTCAAATATTTTTAAAAATTTAACGGGTAATGTAAAATTTCCTTATCCTATGAATGCACTTTGTTCAGATATGTCCGAATAGGTCATCGTGGTCTTAAGTTGGGACTGCGATGATGCTGGTAGGAGAGAGGGTGGTGTACCTGCAAGGTACTCCGACGCTCAAGTAAGTTTCAGGGTGAAGCAAACCAAAGTGTTAAGAAAGAAAGTGAGTTATTAGAATAGAATATCTGACCCTCCAAAGATGGAGAGTATTTGTAAGGACACTTGGTCGTGATTCACGGGCGTCTGGCCCTTGACTAGGTGTAACTGCTTCGAAAAGTTTCAGAGGGCAGTTGGTCACGTGAAAGGGCGTTAGATCGCGTATGGAGAAAGTCCCCAACGGCTATATCCTAACGGCTTTAATTCCCAACGGCTATATCCTAACGGCTCTAATTCCCAACGGTCATGTCTTCGTGAATCTCTTATTGGGTTTGTGCCCATAGGCATGCTGGATTGGGCATCAATTGGGCGTAGGGCACCTTCTAGTCCAGTCCAGAACAGGATCCCCCTAAGTCGATGTGCTCGAGCGAGGATAGTGACTTAAGGCATCTAGGATTTAGGTTGACATTAACCCTATCAAAAATGGAGCGAGCAAGTGACCTCCTCAAAGCTTTAGTTATAGTAGCAGGCAATTGTTCGTGGGGTGAAGTTATACAGACGTTAGTGTAAACACCCCAAATTTGCCCTCACCCATTCACACCCTGGCTTGTGATCTTCTCATATGCATAAACTCAACCATAGCATCTCATACCACATTTTTGATTCACTGCATTGGTTCAAAGTCATCTGCATCTAGGGTTTGTGATCTGAGCCATCCAAGAGCCATTTGAGCCACTCCAAAGGTCATCAATCACTTCAAAGGGGTCCATGTATGTTCAAGCATCATATTATATCCTCTCAAAGTCAAGAATGTCAAAAAATCACAAGAACTGAGATTGGCATGGAAGCAGAGCCAGGTTGGACTGCACAGATGACCTAGAATTAGGGTTTTGGTTTCAAAGGCCAAAACTCCAAATTTTTTGGTCATTCTTGTATCTATTGGTCTCTATATGTTATGAGGATCATGCATATCAATTTTCATGAAGAAATTCCATGGGGAAGGCATCTGATCAAGAGTTGACTTTTTGAGCAAGTCAGTGCAAAATCAGGGCATCTGAGGCCCTCAATGACCCAACCAAAGGGTGTTCTTCATCATTTTTATTATGTATGATCTTTATTTGATCATAGAAGATGTTGGAAGATCACAAAATTGAAGAATCTCAAGCCATTTGCAAAGTGACTTTTTGGGAAAATGACTTGTAATGGAAATTTGCCATTTTGGGAAACTTTTTCAACCCTTGCTTTTTGATTCAAAAATGCTTCAAATGAGAAAACTTTGGTCATGAAAGTTGTAGAATGGATCATTCCCTTTTCAAAAAGTACAAGAACTCATTCTAATTCATTTTGGATCAAAAGTTATGGCTTGTCAAAGTTGGGAAAAATCACATAATTTCAAGTTATGCACCAAAGAGGCAAAGTTGCAAAACCACTTGTCAAGTTGAAATGAGACCTCAAATTGACTTCTAATCCTTGCACAAACATGAACCAATGTCTAAAGATCAGATTTCATCAAAGTTTTGGCCATTTTCATGACTTGTGGATCAAGAAATTCCAAAAGGGCCAAAAGTTCATAAATTTGCAAAACACTACATAAACTTCACTCAACTTGCTAAATTATCCCAAAACCAATCCCATGGACATCCTTAATCTCAGCTGAGCTAGGACAAGCCAATGAGCTAGCTACACCATTGCCCATACCTCAAGTACAACACTTTTGACTTTTTGGCAAAAACACCCATACCAATCACAACAGTCCACAACAACTCTCTGCCCAATCCAAACCTTACAAACACACTCCAAGGATTCATTTTCATAACACAACTCATGCTGAATACATACACAAGCCAGCATTCTCATTTTTCACCTCTTATGCAAAACCATTCGAAACACACAGCACAGCCTTCAAACACAAAAACAAACTTCACCATTGATCTCAGCATGTTCCACTGATCACAAACCAACCATTGAAACAGCCCAAAACCTCACACAAACCAAACACGATTTCTCACCTCTCCTGAACAGAACTTGATCAAACTCCCAAATCAGCCAAAAGAAATTCTTTCCAAGCATCAAGACTTCATCAGGAGCTCAAGGGGAGTGGTTTGCACAAAGAAAGGAGGCCTGAAAGTCCAGAACTGAGAAAGCTCAAGCTCAGGTACCTCCTTGAAACATTTTTCCAGAACTCTTATTTTATGTTTCAAAATGATTAAGCATGCTTCACTGATCACACTGGACTTGGAATTATTGAAAATGGTTGAGAAATAAGACTATATTGCTTGTCTGAATTTTTTTCCATATTTATGTTCTTCTTCGAATCATGGGATTGAGTGAAAAGAAATGATTTTTGAGGGTGGATTCAGATTCAGGGAGGTTAGGAGGTTTGATCTGGAGCTTTAGAGCTCCAGAAATAACCTAGAGAAGAAGTTGGCCATTTTCAGGTGAGGAGGTCACCGGAGAAGACGACCGGAGCTCGTCTCCGGTGACCTGAGAGTGATTAAATGCTAATTAGGGTTAGGGCACCAAGTTTGAATGTAGGCCATCAGATGAAGTTTCCCGCACGCGTTTGGAAGGCTGAGATCATGTCATTAGTTACTAATTAGGTTTAATTTAATTAATTAATCAGGATTTAAGAAGTTTGAACTTAGGCCGTAGGATTGCGCGCCAAGTCAAACCTCCCCAACCCAGATTGCATCTGATCCTCTCATTTTGCATACTTTTCCATAATTCAATTTTTATTCATTTATTTTGCATTTATTTTGTACGAATTAATTAAAATAGTAAAAATCATTTAAAAATTATGGAGATTTTTGTCAAGGTTTTCATTAATTTTTAGAACACAAAAATATTTTTATTTTTATTTTTTGAATTAAAATTTATTTTTAAATCATTTAAAAGTTTATTTTTAATTAGTTAATGAAAATTAATTAATTAAAAATACTTTTAGGTATTTAAAAATCACAAAAAAATTCATGTTGCATTTAGGAACATTTAGAAACATTGTCCAACCCTCAAACCAAATTTATTTTTTGTTCTTGATCCCTTTTGATAATTTTCTTGGGAATTAATTTCATTTCAAGGCAATATTTTGTTTCAAACTTCAAAAATTCATTTCTGCCTAACCATTGAGAGTTGGATCATGATTCTTTTTGCATTGCATCTTGTATAGCATGTAGTTTATAAGATAAAATTGGAATGAATTGATCTTGCATTTTCAATTTGTTTTGCATTTTTCTTGTCAAGGTACCTTAAAACCCTAGCAATCTTAGGAAATTCATAACTCCCACTAGGTTAAGAATTGGATCCCCTCCTTTGGGCAGTGAGTTTGTATAGGTTTAGGGTTCCTTTGATTGCATTTTCAAATTTTTATCATGTCATTTGCTTCTGGTTTTGGATTTTTGCTTTGCATGTTGCATATAACCCTAATTTGTGCCTTCCTTTGCATCCATCTTCCATTTGCTTGCATACCATGACTTGCCATGACATTTTGTGCATCCATTTGATTCATAACACATCTTAAGACATATTAGAACCATGTTTGATCATTGCATCTTTCATTTTCCATGTTATATGTCTTTTGCATTTAATAACTTTTCATGTACATCCATGGTTCAAAGCATGCTTCTCTTGCATCCATATGTTTGTATGATCATTCTAATGCCTTGCCTCATGTTTGCATCATCTCTTAGCATCATTAACATCATACTAATGCTTCTGGTTTTGGTTTGCATCATCACATTTCATCTCATTTTGCACTGCATTTCATTTCTTTTGCTAACTTTTCAGGTGGTAAGTTGTTTTGAGAAGTGGATTTGCCTTCACTTCTCACAATCTCTTTTCATCTCTCTTATGCATCATTGCTGCATTTTATCTGGTGCTTTGGATTGAGCTTGCTCATTCTTGTTCATTCTCACCTTCTTTCTTCAAGCAACTTGACTTCTTAAGTGAAGCAAGTTGTTTTGCTTCTCTTTGCTTCTGGATCCTTTCATCTGATTCCTCCTTGATGGTCTTTGAAGATTTCTTTCTCTCTTAAGCCTCACAAACCCTAGGATCTCCAAGCATGATAATAATTAGGGTTTGATTAGTCCCCCCATTTATCTTTTACCTTTGTGTCATCTTTGAGTCTTCTCTTCTCATCTCATAATCAGGGACTAAACCCTAAAGGTTTTAAGGCTTTGTGATTAAGCTTATGCCTGCATCCTTCTATTAGGATGGAGTGTATAACTTTAATCCTAAGTGTTAAACCCTTAAAGTGTTTAAATCCTTTAATCAATTCAATTAATAATTACTAAGACATCAAGCTTGTAACTTGGGCCTTGCATTAGGGTTCTAATTCTTCCTTAATTGGTTAAGAAGGACTAACCCTAGTGTTAATGGACAAGTCCCCCTCAAGTTGTCTTACAAACCATAAAACTCACTTCTTCATATCACCATTAACCAAATTCCACTTAATAAAGGCTTTGTTTTGTCATGAGGTTAATCCCTAATCATGGATTAAGTTGAGGAGTCTTCCTCAGCTTAAACATTCTCATCTATTATCCTTCTATTAGGATGGTGTAATGAGTCTGTTTAATCCCTGATTATGGCTTAATCTCATTACTTAACACTAAACAAAAACAACAAAAACATCTAAATAATCACAAGTAGGTTAATGATCTTAATCCTACATCAAAGGTGATTAAGTGTGAGATGCTGACTTCACACTTAAGGTATTCTCATTACCCCTAATCAGAGGGAGGATGTGATGAGTTTACTAATCCATTGATTTAGGCTTAAGCTCATTTTCTTATGGCAAACTTTCAAAAGCAATAAAAGACTGAAAATAAAAAAACAAACAATAATCGTCTCCTCTGGGATTCTTTTCTCATCTCATTCACTCACAAACGAGAACTCGCTTCTTCCGTCTAATGCAAGACAGTTTGCACCTGAGCCAGACAGGTCATACACTTGAGCATAGGCAAGCAAGCAGTTCACAAGTCAATTCATCTTTCAGTCTCTTTGAGTCGAACTACGGTGTTATGACTTCCTCATTGCACGAGAGGATACGTAGGCATAACTTAACAGTTATCGAACAAAAGTCTCTGTATATTCCCCCTCTTCCAACATTATTCTTTAAGCCTCATTGTCTTGAGCTTTGCACTCTTGTTCTTACACTGACACTTCTCTTTCACACTTCTCTTACACTGTGTAAACACCCCAAATTTGCCCTCACCCATTCACATCATGGCTTGTGATCATTTCATATGCATAAACTCAATCATAGCATCTCATATCACATTCTTGATTCATTGCATTGGTTCAAAGTCATCTGCATCTAGGGTTTGTGATCCGAGCAATCCAAGAGCTTCTTGAGCCACTCCAAAGGTCATCTATCACTTCAAAGAGGTCCATGTATGTTCAAGCATCATATTATATCCTCTCAAAGTCAAGAATGTCAAAGAATCACAAGAACTGGAAATGGTGTGGAGGCAGAGCCAGGCTTAACTGCCCAGATGACCTAAAATTAGGGTTTTGGTTTCAAAGGCCATAACTCCAAATTTTTTGGTCATTCTTGTTTCTATTGGTCTCTATATGGTATAGGGAGTATGCATATCAATTTTCATGAAGAAATTCCATGGGGAAGTCATCTGATCAAGAGTTGACTTTTCAAGCAAGTTAGTGCAGAATCAGGGCATCTGAGGCCCCCAATGACCCAAACAAAGGGTGTTCTTCATCATTTTGATTGTATATGATCTTTATTTGATCATAGAAGATGTTGGAAGTTCACAAAATTGAAGAATCTCAAGTCTTTTGCAAAGTTGACTTTTTGGGAAGTTTGACTTTTAATGAAATTGTCATTTTGGGCAACTTTTTCAACCTTTACTTTTTGATTCAAAAAAGCTTCAAATGGAAAAACTTTGGTCATGAAAGTTGTAGAATGGATCATTCCCTCTTCAAAAAGTACAAGAACATGACCTAATTCATTTTGGATCAAAAGTTATGGCTTGTCAAAGTTGGCAAAAATCACTAAATTTCAAGTTATGCACCAAAGAGGCAAAGTTGCATATTCACTTCTCAAGGCAAATTAAGTCATCAAATGCATTTCTAAACTTCACAACATGATCATGCAAGACCTAAAAATCAGAATGGGCCAAGAAACTTCTCACTTTTGTGGCCTATGGATCAAGATATTTCACAAAGATCAAAAGTAAGGCAAGTTGCAAAACTCATCATAGTTTATCATCCACGTGCTTGCTAGCTTGCTGAACCATCCTAGGCCTTTCCCCACATCATGCTGCGCAGGACACACTCTTTGTACTTGGCTAGAAAGTAGCCCATACTTCTCTTACACAACTTTGACATTTTGGCAACTTGAGCCATACCAATCAATAAAGCACACATCACATCTTCTGACCAATCCCAATTGTTTATACAAGCAAAAAGCAAGCCAAAGCAACTACAACACAAGCCTGAAACACTCCATAGCACAACATTCTCATTTTCACCTCATCTTGCAAGAGCATTCGAAACTCATCACACAAGCCACAAACATACAAACAAACTTCACCAATCAACTCAACACACCTTCCTGATCATAAAGCACCCTTCACAATAGCCTGAAACTCAAAGAATCAAAAACACGATCATCGCCTGCCATTGAACAGAACTCCTGCCATCTCTCAAACCAACCATTGCAAACTCCAAAAAAACATTGCAAGCTTCCTAGGAGGATCATTGGAGTGGATTTGAGCCAAAGAAACAGCCAGAAAGCTCCTGAATCGAAAGCTTCAGTTCAGGTAGTCAACTTAAAACTTTTTTCTAGAAGCATGTTTTTAAGTTCTTAATAGCTTCTATGCACTCCCCTGATCATGAATATGTGCTTACTTTTGAAAATGGTTGAGAAACCAGGATGTATGCACTGTCTGAAACTTTTGCCCTAAAAAATGTTTTGATTCGATTTGGCTGATTAATGAATGAGAAATGTTGTTTGATTGAGGGGTTTGATTCGTTTTTAAGTGGGGATCAATTCTGGGTAGTTAGATTTTGTTTTGGATGCGTGTAGAGAGAGTTTGAGATTTGAGATGGCCGGAGAAGACGACCGGAACAGTGTTCCGGTCGCCTGAAAGTCATTAGGGCATAATTAATTAGGGCTAATCATAATTATGGAAGTTTGAATCTCAGCCCTTGGATGTGGCGCCAAGTCAAACGCGCGCGTGTTTCATTTGAATGCTGACCATTGATCTGTTTGACTTCTCATTAATTCAATTTTCTTTTTATTTCATTTATTTTCTCCATTTAATTTAAAATAGTAAAACCTTTTCAAAAATTCTGAAAATTTTTATATAAACTTTTATTAATTTTCAGAAACCAAAAAAATTTTTATTTTATTTTTTTTGCATTAAAAAATATTTTTAAATAATTTAAAACTTTATTTTTAATTAATTAATGAGAATTAATTAATTAAAAATACTTTTAGGTATTTAAAAATCACCAAAAAATTCATGAAACCTTCATAATCATTTAGAAACATTTTCCAACCCTCAAACCAAATTTCTTTTTTAATCTTGATGTCTTTTGAGAATTTTTCATGGAATTAAAATCATTTCAAGGCATTATTTTGATCCAAACTTCAAAAAATCATTTCTGCCTAACCATTGAGAGTTGGACTTTGATTCTTTTTGCATTGCATTTTGTTTAGCATGTAGTTTGTGAGATTAAATGGGCATGATTTGATCTTTCATTTTCAAATTGTTTGACATTTTTCTTGTTAAGGTACCCTAAAACCCTAGAAAACTTAGGAAATTCATAACTTACATTAGGTTAAGAGTTAGAACCCCTCCTTTGGGCAGTGAGTTTGTATAGGATTAGGGTTCCTTTGAATGCATTTTCAAATTTTTATCTTGATGTTGGCCTCTGATTTTGGTTTTTGTTTGATGCATTGATCATAAACCCTAATTTGGGTTTCCTTTTGCATTCATCTTGTATTTGCATTCATACCTTGACTTGCCATATCATTTTGTGCATCCATTTGATTCATTAGACATATTAAGACATATTGAAAGTATGTTTGATCATTGCTTCATGTATTTGCCATGTTGTATGTCATTTGCATTTCATAACTTTTCATGTGTGTTCATGGTTCTAAACTTGCTCCATTTGCATCCATAAGTTTGTATGATCATCCCCATGCCTTGTTTCATGTTCACATCATCCCATAGCATCATTAACATCATGTATATGCTTCTGGTTTTGGTTTGCATCATGCCATTTCATCTCATTTTGCATTGCATTTCATTTCTTTCACTAACTTTTCAGGTGGTAAGTTACTTTGAGAAATGAATTTGCCTTCACTTCTCACAATTTCTTTTCATCTCTTTCATGCATCCTTGCTGAATTTTGTTATGTGTTTGAGATTGAGCTTGCTCATTCTTCTTCTTCCCACTTTCTTTCTCCAAGTGACTTGTCTTCTTAAATGAAGCAAGTTACTTTGCTTCTCCCGATCCTTTCATCTGCTTCCTGGTGGTTCCATTGAAGATCTTTCTTGTAAACCTCACAAACCTTAGGAACAACCAAGCATGAAAATGATTAGGGTTTTGATTAGTCCCCCACTTAGTTTTTTACCTTTGTGTCTCTTTGAGTTTTCTCTTCTCACCTCATAATCAAGGACTAAACCCTAAAGCCTTTAAGGCTTTGTGATTAAGCTTATGCCTGCATCCTTCTATTAGGATGGAGTGTATAACTTTAATCCTAAGTATTAAACCTTTAATGTGTTTAAATCCTTAATCAATTCACTTAATAATCATCAAGACATCAAGCTTGTAACTTGGGCCTTGCATTAGGGTTCTAATTCTTCCTTAACTGGTTAAGAAGGACTAACCCTAGTGTTAATGGACAAGTCCCCCTCAAATTGTCTTACAAATCATAAAATTCACTTCATCATCTTACCATTATCTAAAATCCATCTAATAAAGACCTTGTTTTGTCATGAGTTTAATCCCTAATCATGGATTAAGTTGAGGAGTCTTCCTCAGCTTAAACATTCTCATCTATTATCCTTCTATTAGGATGGTGTAATGAGTCTGTTTAATCCCTGATTATGGCTTAATCTCATTACTTAACACTAAACAAAAACACCAAAAACATCTAAATAATCACAAGTAGGTTAATGATCTTAACCCTATATCAAAGGTGATTAAGTGTGAGAAGCTGACTTCACACTTAAGGTATTCTCATTACCCCTAATCAGAGGGAGGATGTGATGAGTTTACTAACCCATTGGTTTAGGCCTAAGCTCATTAACTTATGACAAACTTCAAAAAGCAATAAAAGACTGAAAACTTAAAAACAAACAATAATCGTCTCCTCCGGGATTCTTTTCTCATCATCTTCACTCATAAACGAGAACTTGCTTCTTCCGTCTAATGCAAGACAGTTTGCACCTGAGCCAGACAGGTCATACACTTGAGCATAGACAAGCAAGCAGTTCATAGTCAATCTATCTTTCAGTCTCTTTGGGTCGAACTACGGTGTTCTGACTTCCTCATTGCACGAGAGGATACGTAGGCATAACTTAACAGTTATCAAACAAAAGTCTCTGTATATTCCCCCTCTTTCCAGCACCATTCTCTTAGCCTCATGATCTTGAGCATACTCTCATCCTTGCACTGACACTGTATACATCACATTTTGCACTTCTGTTACACTGACACCTGTACACCTTTCCCAGCTCTCTTTATACACAAATTGCACTGACACTACCCCTTTAAAACACAAATCTTTTAAGCGTGGATCCCGTCGAGTACGACGGACAATCTGGGTGCTAATACCTTCCCAGGTTGTAACTGTCGCTCCCGATAAGTGGGACTGGCCCAAATAAAGGTACAGACGCGAACGGTCGGCGAAAGGGACAATGAGAACACACAGCCGTGAACTCACTGGAGATGAATAGAGTCGCCAGCTAGGCATTTTTATCCCGGAGGAAAGGCAATGCTGCATAGGCCTAGAAAAAGAATGGATAAGACGGTTGCGAACCAGAGAGACTGAGAAAGGGGGTTGGTTACAACCTGGGAAGGTATTAGCACCCAGATTGTCCGTCGTACTCGACGGGATCCACGCTTAAAAGATTTGTGTTTTAAAGGGGTAGTGTCAGTGCAATCTGTGTATAAAAGAGCTGGAAAAGGATGTACAGGTGTCAGTGTAAAAGAAGTGAAGTGTGATATATACAGTGTCAGTGTGAGACCAGGAATGAAATGCTCATGATAATGAGGCTGAAAGAATGATGCTGGAAAGAGGGGGAATGTACAGAGACTTTTGTTCGATAACTGTTAAGTTATGCCTACGTATCCTCTCGTGCAATGAGGAAGTCAGAACACCGTAGTTCGACCCAAAGAGACTGAAAGATGAATTGACTTGTGAACTTCCTGCTTGTCTATGATCAAGTGTATGACCTGTCTGGCTCAGGTGCAAACTGTCTTGCATTATACGGAAGAAGCAAGTTCTCGTTTGTGAGTGAATGTGATGAGAAAAGAATCCCGGAGGAGACGATTAATGTTTGTTTTTTAAGTTTTCAGTCTTTTATTGCTTTTGAGAATTTGTCATAGGTTAATGAGCTTAAGCCTAAACCAATGGATTTAGTAAACTCATCACATCTTCCCTCTGATTAGAGGTAATGAGAATTACCTTAAGTGTGAAGTCAGATTCTCACACTTAATCACCTTTGATGCAGGGTTAAGATCATTAACCTACTTGTGATTATTTAGATGTTTTTGTGGTTTTTGTTTAGTGTTAAGTAATGAGGTTAAGCCATAATCAGGGATTAAACAGACTCATTACACCATCCTAATAGAAGGATAATAGATGAGAATGTTTAAGCTGAGGAAAGCTCCTCAACTTAATCCATGATTAGGGATTAAACTCATGACAAAACAAGCCTTTATTAGATGGATTTTATTTAATGGTAAAATGATGAAGTGATTTTTTAGGGTTTGTAAGACAACTTGAGGGGGACTTGTCCATTAGCACTAGGGTTAGTCCTTCTTAACCAATTGAGGAAGAATTAGAACCCTAATGCAAGGCCCAAGTTACAAGTGTGATGTCTTGATGATTATTAAGTGAATTGATTAAGATATTTAAACACATTAAGGGTTTAACACTTAGGATTAAAGTTATACACTCCATCCTAATAGAAGGATGTAGGCATAAGCTTAATCACAAAGCCTTAAAGCCTTTAGGGTTTAGTCCCTGATTATGAGATGAGAAGAGAAGACACAAAGAGACACAAAGGTAAAAGCAAAAGGGGGGGACTAATCAAAACCCTAATCATTGTCATGCTTGGTTGTTCCTAAGGTTTGTGAGGTTTACAAGAGAAGTCTTCAGAGAAACCACCAGGAAACAAATGAAAGGAGCAAGAGAAGCAGAGCAACTTGCTTCATTCAAGAAGTCAAGTCACTTGAAGAAAGAAAGTGGGAAGAAGAAGAATGAGCAAGCTCAAACTTAAACACATATAAAAATGCAGCAAGGATGCATAAAAGAGATGAAGAGAAGTTACGAGAAGTGAAGGCAAATTCACTTCTCAAAGTTACTTACCACCTGAAAAGTTAGAAAAGAGAATGCAATGCAATGCAAAATGAGATGAAATGGTATGATGCAAAACCAAACCAGAAGCATATGCATGATGTTAATGATGCTATGAGATGCTACCAACCAGAAACAACACATGTGGATGATCATACAAGCTTATGGATGCAAATGAAGCAAGTTAAGACACATGATCATGCATGAAAAGTTATGAGATGCATATGGCATACAACATGGCAAATGAGAGATGCAATGATCAAACATGCTTTCAATATGTCTTATGATGTTAAATGAATCACATGGATGCATAAAATATCATGGCAAGTCAAGGCATGAATGCAAATGCAAGATGGATGCATATGGAAGCCCAAATTAGGGTTTATGACCAAAGCATCAAACACAAACCAAAATCAGAAGCAAACAACATTATAAAAAATTGAAAATGCATTCAAAGGATCCCTAAACCTATACTAACTCACTGTCCAAAGGAGAAGTCTCAACTCCAAACCTAATTCAAGATATGATTTTCCTAAGGTTTCTAGGGTTTTAGGGTTCCCTAACAAGAAAATTATCAAACAAAATGGAAATGAAAGATCAAATCATGGCCATTTAATCTCACAAACTACATGCTAAACACAATGCAATGCAAAAAGAATCAAGGTCCAACTCTTTAGGGTTAGGCAGAAATGATTTTTGGAAGTTTGGATCAAAATAATGCATCAAAATGATTTTAATTCAATGAAAAATTCTCAAAATGCATCAAGATCAAAAAATAAATTTGGTTTGAAGGTTGGACAATGTTTCTAAATGTCTTAAAAAATTTCATGAATTTTTTGGTGATTTTTAAATACCTAAAAGTATTTTTAATAAATTAATTTTCATTAATCAATTAAAAATAAACTTTTAAATATTTAAAAATACTTTTTTAATGCTAAAAATGAAAATAAAAATATTTTTGTGTTTTAAAAATTAATGAAACCCTTGGTAAAAAATTTCATAATTTTTAAATGGTTTTTGCTATTTTAAATAAATTGTACAAATTAAATGAGAAAAAATGAAATTAAAATCAAAATAAGTGGAAGTATGCTGAATGAGAGGCTGAGATTGAATCTGGCAAGGAAAGGGTTGACTGCGCGCCAGATCTGATGGACCACATTCAAACTTGGTTAAACATAATTATGAATTAATTAAATGGAATAGGGCTAATGAGGACACATCTGGGCCACACAAACGCGCGGCAGGTCAACCAAGTCAAAGCATCTAACGCTCCAGATTCAAATGTCCATTAATGACATGATTAAAACCCTAATGATTTTCAGGTGGCCGGAGAAGACCTCCGGTCGTCTTCTCCGGTGGGAACCTCACCTGAAAATCCCTAAAATCCTTAAAACACAACTAAAATGAAATCTAAAAACACAGAAATGATTCCCACACTTCACTGAATCAAAACCCCAAGCTAAAACTCATTTATCTTTCCTTAATCACATGAATCGAAACCAAACATCTTTTAGGTCAGGGAGTTTCAGAACATGATTAAACTCTTATTTCTTCACCATTTTCAAAACTAAAGACATCAGAGCAATCAGTGAATCATGAAGAACAACTTAAGAACTTAAAAAATGATTTCTGGAAAAAAAGTTCTTGAGCTACCTGAGTTTTGAAGCTTTCAGTTCTGCAACTTTATGGCCTCTCCTCTTTGTGCAATCTACTCCCTTTGGTCCCTTGATGAGGTCTGGATGCTTAGAAGGAGTTTGTGTTGGCTGATTTGAGAGTTTGAATAGTTTCTGCTCAAGCTCAAGTCAGAATCGTATTTTGGATTCAGGCTGTTTAAGGCAAGGGTGAGTGGTGCTTTGTGATTAGGATGATGAGTGGAGAAGGTCTGTGAAGTTTGTTTAAGTGTTTGTGGCCTGTATGAAGAGTTTCGAAGGCTTTGGCTTTGAGAGTGAAAAATGGGGGAGTTGAGTTCTTGCTGTTTTCAGGCTTATATCTTGTTGGTTTTGGTTCAGTGAGGTATGGTGAGGAGGTTGATGAAGCTTGTTTTAATGCTTGTGGCTTGTAAGATGGGATTCGAAGAAAAAATGCAAGTTGGGGTGAAAATGGGAATGTGATGTTAGGGCTTGTTTCAGGCTGGCCTTTTGTTATGTTTTGCTAGCATTTGATCCACATAAACAAATCTTATTGGTCAGATGATGTGACTTGGCCTTTATTGATTGGTATGGTGCTTTTGCAATTTGTCAACTTTATGTAAGAGAAAGCATGGGTCAAGTTCTAGCTTGGTACAAGGGGTGTGGGCTGTGCAGCAAGGTGAGGGGAAAGGCTAGGGCTGGTTCAGCAGCCAAGGCAGCAAGTGGGTGGAAGTGTGATGATGGTTTTGCAACTTGCTTGCTTTTGAATCTTCATGAAAATATCTTGCTTTACAAACCATGAAACATGTGATCTTTTGGTTCAAATCTGATTTTTAGAACTTGTATGATGCTTGCATATTGGTTTGATATTAACTAGAAGTCACAAATGCCTTTGGTACAAGATTTTGCAAATTTCTCATTTGGTGCATAACTTAAAATTCAATGATTTTAGCCAACTTTGATGCACCATAACTTTTGATCCAAAATGAATTAGGTCATGTTCTTGTATTTTTTGAAAAGGGAAAGATCCAATCTACAACTTTCATGACCAAAGTTTTTCCATTTGAAGCATTTTTGGATCAAAAAGTAAGGGTTGAAAAAGTTGCATAAAATGACATTTCATTAAAAGTCAACCATGCCCTAAAAAGTCAACTTTGCAAAAACTTGTAATTCTTGAATTTTGTGAACTTCAACCTTCTTCCATGATCAAATAAAGATCAAATACACTCAAAATGATGAAGATCACCACTTGGTTGGGTCATTGGGGGCCTCAGATGCCCTGATTTTGCACTGACTTGTCCAGAAAGTCAACTCTTGATCAGATGACTTCCCCATGGAATTTCTTCATAAAAATTGATATGCATACCCCCTATACCATATAGAGACCCATGGAAACAAGAATGACCAAAAAATTGGAAGTTATGGCCTCTGAAACCAAAACCCTAATTTTAGGTCAACTGTGCAGTCAAGCCTGGCTCTGCCTCCACACCAATCCCAGTTCCTGTGATTCTTTGGCATTTTTGACTTTGGGAGGGTATAATATGATACTTGAACACACATAGACCCCTTTGGAGTGATTGATGACTTTTGGAGTGGCTCAAGAAGCTCTTGGATTGCTCAGATCACAAACCCTAGATGCAGATGACTTAGAACCAATGCAAAGACTCAAAATTGTGGTATGAGATGTTATGATTGTGTTTATGCATATGAGATGATCACAAGCCATGGTGAAATGGGTGAGGGCAAATTTGGGGTGTTTACAGCTGCCCCTATTCAAACATGAGTTAGCTGTGCAGGATGTAAGCAACGGCTTAACAGGAAAACAAGATAACTTGTGGTTGAATACCAAAGACAGTCCAAAATTTGCACTCACAGAATGAAGAAGAAAAGGGATATAGATTGTAAAGGAAAATAAAGTATATTGTAAAGTGTGGGCGACGGAGGACGACCGTCGAGCAGAGGACGACTGCTGGGTAAAGAGAAATGACGGGGACGGCCGACATGCTGGGAAAAGTGCGAAAAATAAAGCAATGACGGGGACGGCCGACATGCTGGGGATAAAAGAATTATGATGGGGACGGCCATCAAGCAAAACTATAAGATTCTCCGGGGATCAATGAAACATGACGGGGACGGCCATCAAGTTTATAAAGTAAAGTAACCAACGATGGGGACGGCCATCGGGCTAAAAAGAAAAGGGACCACGACGGGGACGGCCATCGGGTTAAAGAATAAATGAAATAAACAGATGGTGAGGTACGGTCATCAAAGGTGAAGGACGATCACCTAGCAGGGGACGGCTGCTCTGTCGGGTATAAGATGAGGGACGGTCATCTAAGGTGGAGGACGACCACCTGGCAGGGTACGGCTGCTCTGTCGGGTATAAGATGAGGGACGGTCATCTAAGGTGGAGGACGATCACCTGGCAGGGTACGGCTGCCGAAAATATCGCGACATAGGACGAATGCCGGATAAAAGGTCAACGATGGGGACGGCCATCGGACGAGCATGATGGAGGACGCCCATCAAGAGGTGGAGGACGACCACCTAGCAGGGGACGGCTGCTCTCGAGGTTTATCATGACATAGGACGAATGCCAGATAACCAAAATCAACAATGGGGACGGCCATTGGATAAAATGATGAAGGACGATCATCAAAAGGTGGAGGACGAACACCTAGCAGGGGACGGCTGCTAAAATATCAACGATGGGGACGACCATCGGATGAGCATGATGGAGGACGACCATCAAGAGGTGGAGGACGACCACCTAACAGGGTACGGCTGCTCTCAAAGTTTACCATGACATAGGACGAATGTCAGATAAAAAGAAGAATTGCTTTGTTGGCGATCTATTGGGGAATAGTAAACACGGACGAGCGTTTACATCCAAGAAACAAAAGGTATAAGTGTTTAGATGTGGTGTATAAATTAAAGATGTGGACGAGCATCCTTAAGACTACGATACGGACGAGTATCGGGTAGAAACAAATACTGACACGTGTTCAGAGATGATGATACGGACGAGTATCAACTGGTTAACAATGAACACGGACGAGTGTTGAATCTGAGAGGGTTCTTTTGGGGAATAGTAGACACAGACGAGTATCTATATTCAAGAAGACAAAAGTGTTTGACACAGTGTATGGATTAAAGATGCGGACGAGCATCCTTAAGACTATGATACGGACGAGTATCATGTAGAAACAAACGCTTGACGCATGTTCTGAGATGATGGTACGGACGAGCACCAACTGGTTAACAAAGAACACGGACGAGTGCTGAATTTGTGGGGATATATAAGTGGTATATACAAGATACGGACGAGTATCTATATAAGAGTGATTGGTATATAGATGAGTATTTAACTGCTGGGGAGAGCGACACAGACGAGTGTCAAAAGGAGAAGAGTGTAGTATGAACAAGTATCTGATATACAAAGTATAGATGACTGCGCTGGGGATATGGCACGGACGGGTGTCAAAGGATTGTCATATGTAAGTGTATGTGAGTTCAAAGAGGACGTCTTTGGCTTTCTGCTGGGGTTATGACACAGACGGGCGACTTTACTGGGGATATTGACACGGACGGGTGTCAAGGGGAGTATATTTACTGGTGTTTGTGAATGTGAGGCAGCTGTTTTGCTGGGGAACTTCCGCTGGGGATATGGGGGAAGTATTCTGTATGTTGATGAACTATCTTTATTTACAAGTGTTGATTCACAACATGGCTCATGATTATGCTATATGCTTGATTTTTGCCGTAATGCTCCACATTAAACGGAATGCTACACTTTGTGGGTGAATATGATGCGAATGCTATGATCACGCAAAGATACCCAACCGGGATTCGGATCCCGTTACTACGAAGATCTCTGGCCGATCTGCTTGGAATGGACATCCCAGCTGGGGATGAGATCATTGGTAGATCCGATGAGATGTTTCAGCTTGGGGAAATGGGTCAATGATAGACCTATTCCAATAAATGAGAGACCCAGCTGGGGTTTGTAGAAGCTTTCGTCACTCTGTTGTGATTCCTTCGTGCGTTGCTCTTCTGGATAGAGGCTGAAACTCTGTGGGGAGATGGTTCCCTGTCTTTTTCATTTGGCTGAGGATGAAATGGCAACTCGGCTGGGGAGAAAGCACTTTGAGTGTTAAGACTGAGCGTTGATTTGTCAGCTTGCTGGGATGAAGCTTACATGCCCCAAGTTGCGCTCTGGATACCTGCAATCCTGAAAAGATAGAGAAACGCACAAGTAATCCCGAGGTATCCTTTACTGGATTCCGTCATAGGAGTTTAGACACTTCTGAGAGTAAGTATATTTCCTGCAAGCACATTTTTATTTGAAGATAAACATCTGTATTCTATGCAGTCAGTGTTTTTTAGACATCAGACATTTTTTTGCAAATAAAATGTACAAAACGAGACATGACTGAAAATCTGATTTTATTGATTCATATGCCCTGAATTGGCGAGATACAGTCAAAGAAACAAATCCCCTGAAATTAGGAGATTGTTACAAATTGAGAAACAAAATGCTGGCAATGTTGATGCCGCTTCAAGAAGCTTCCCTTTTTACTATGACTCGTATGACTTTTGACGTTCTTCTCATCTTGCTTTCTGAAGAATGTTGATTCTGATTGAAGCTTGATCCTTTCGAAACTTACCAAGTTGTAAATGATATAGACGAATTCAGAATGCAGTTGTTCGCTTATTTCCTTATTTTGCATGGATCGCCCTTTCGGGTTTTCAATCCATCAGGATACCCATTTTTGCCTGAGTTGTCCAATGCGGCTTTTCAACTCAGCGGGTGTATATTTTTGTTTATTTTCCCTTATTTTTGCCCGAGTCTTTTATTCTGTTTTTGAATCGCCTGGATGCCCTATTTTTGCCTGGACTTACATTCTGTTTTTGTGTCCAGCGGGTCATTTTATGCGAAGTATTTTTTAACTGCATCTGAATTCACAGGGGACGGGAAATCTTCACCATCCATGGTGCCGAGCATCAGTGCTCCACCAGAGAAAACTTTCTTTACTACGAATGGTCCTTCATAATTTGGAGTCCATTTGCCCCTGTGGTCTGTATGAGGAGGGAGGATTCTTTTCAGCACAGGATCTCCTACTTGGTACTCACGGTGCCTGACTTTCTGATCGAAGGCTTTCTTCATTCTTTTCTGATACAACTGCCCATGACAGATTGCAGCCAATCTTTTCTCTTCAATCAGACTCAGTTGTTCGTATCGGGCCCGGACCCATTCTGCTTCACTCAGTTTAACATCCATCAGTATCCGTAGAGAGGGTAATTCAACTTCGACCGGTAGGACTGCTTCCATACCATACACAAGCTGATACGGTGTTGCCCCAGTGGACGTTCTGATTGACGTGCGGTACCCATGTAAGGCAAATGGTAGCATCTCATGCCAGTCCTTGTAGGTGACTACCATCTTCTGCACAATCTTCTTGATATTCTTATTCGCTGCCTCAACAGCGCCATTCATCTTTGGCCTGTAAGGAGAAGAATTGTGGTGTTGGATTTTGAAGTCCCGGCACAGCTCTGCCATCATTTTGTTGTTTAAGTTGGAACCATTATCAGTAATGATTCGCTCGGGCACTCCATATCGACAGATGATATCTCTCTTCAGGAATCTGGCTACCACTTGTCTTGTAACGTTGGCATAGGAAGCTGCTTCAACCCACTTGGTAAAATAGTCAATAGCAACCAAGATGAATCTGTGGCCGTTCGAAGCAGTCGGTTCAATCTTGCCAATCATATCAATGCCCCACATAGCAAAGGGCCAGGGTGAAGACATCACATTCAAAGGATTGGGAGGCACATGCACCTTATCCGCGTAGATCTGGCATTTGTGGCATTTTCTGGCATAGGCACAACAGTCGGCATCCATGGTGATCCAGTAATATCCTGATCTCAGCAACTTCTTGGCCATGGCATGCCCTCCCGCATGGGTACCAAAGGATCCTTCGTGCACTTCATGCATTAACAAATCTGCTTCTGTTCTATCAACGCATCTGAGGAGTACCATATCAAAGTTTCTCTTGTATAAAGACCCATCAGTGTTCAGAAAGAAACTACCAGCAAGCCTTCTCAATGTCTTCTTATCATTGGAAGATGCCCCAGGTGGGTATGTTTGGTCCTCCAAGAAGCATTTAATGTCATGGAACCAAGGCTTATCATCTTTGACAATGTCTGCTGCGAACACATATGCTGGTCTGTCAAGTCTGGACACTGAGATTTGAGGTACAAAGTTGGCCGCCTGAACTTTGATCATGGACGAAATGGTAGCCAGAGCATCTGCGAATTGATTCTCGTCCCGAGGGATATACTCAAGCTTGACTATTGTAAAGAAAGTCAATAACCTTCTTGTATAATCCCTGTAAGGTATCAGATGATCCTGGTGGGTGTACCATTTGCCATTGGTTTGATTGATTACCAGAGCTGAATCTCCGAATACGGTCAATGTCTTGATCCTGAGGTCAATGGCTTCCTCGAGACCCATAATGCAAGCTTCGTATTCAGCTTCGTTGTTAGTGCAGTTGAAAGTGAGTTTTGCCGAGAAAGGCATGTGAACTCCTTTAGGTGTAATGAGTACTACACCAACACCACGACCATTCATGTTAACAGCCCCATCAAACATCATAGTCCATTCTTCCTCCGGGTCAGGCCCTTCGGTGTGAACAGGCTCTTCATGATCTTTTGCTTTTATGAACATGATGTCTTCATCAGGGAAGTCAAATCTCATAGGCTGGTAATCATCAATGGGTTGCTCAGCAAGATATTCAGACAATACACTGCCCTTGATGGCTTTCTGAGATGTGTATTGGATGTCATATTCTGTGAGAATCATTTGCCATCTTGCAACCCGTCCGGTGAGAGCTGGCTTCTCAAATATGTACTTGACTGGGTCCATCTTTGAGATCAACAAAGTAGTGTGGGTCAACATATACTGTCTCAGTCGGCGAGCAGCCCACGCTAAAGCACAACAAGTTTTCTCGAGCAGTGAGTAACGTTGTTCACAGTCGGTAAACTTTTTGCTTAGGTAGTATATTGCATACTCTTTTCGACCAGACTCGTCATGTTGGCCCAGCACACACCCCATTGACTCTTCTAATACTGTCAGGTACATTATCAGAGGTCTTCCTTCAACTGGAGGCATAAGGATTGGAGGTTCTTGCAAGTACTCTTTGATCTTGTCAAAATCCTTCTGGCAGTCTTCGTTCCACCTGACCGTTTGTTCCTTTCTCAACAGCTTGAACAAAGGCTCGCAGGTTGCTGTAAGGTGAGATATGAACCTTGAGATGTAGTTCAATCGACCTAAGAACCCTCGAACTTCCTTCTCTGTCTTTGGTGCAGACATCTCTTGAATAGCTTTGACTTTATCAGGGTCAACTTCAATCCCTTTTTCGCTTACAATAAAACCCAGCAACTTACCAGACCGCACCCCGAACGTGCACTTGTTGGGGTTCAACTTCAGTTGGTACTTCCTCAGACGCTTGAACAACTTTAGCAGATTCACCAGATGATCTTCTTCAGTGAGGGACTTGGCAATCATGTCATCCACATAACATTCGATTTCTTTATGGATCATGTCGTGGAATAATGTTACCATAGCCCGTTGATAGGTTGCACCAGCATTCTTGAGCCCAAATGGCATTACCTTGTAGCAGAACGTGCCCCAGGGTGTGATGAAGGTTGTCTTCTCCATGTCTTCAGGTGACATTTTGATCTGATTGTATCCTGAAAACCCATCCATGAAGGAGAATACCGAGAACTGAGCCGTATTATCCACCAATACATCAATGTGAGGTAAAGGGAAGTCATCCTTCGGGCTGGCTCTGTTCAGATCCCGGTAGTCAACACACATTCTTACTTTGCCGTCTTTCTTGGGCACAGGTACTATGTTAGCAACCCACGGTGGATAGCTAGTCACGGCAAGGAATCCGGCGTCCCATTGCTTCTGTACCTCTTCCTTGATTTTCATTGCCATGTCCGGGCGAGTGCGGCGCAATTTCTGTTTAACCGGAGGGCATTCTTCTCTCAATGGTAGCTTGTGCACAACAATGTCGGTATCCAACCCTGGCATATCTTGATAAGACCAAGCGAACACGTCCACATACTCTTGAAGCAGGTCAATCAGTTGTCTCTTCACTGAGTCTTGCAAGCAGGCCCCGATTTTAACTTCTTTCACGTCTTCATCTGTACCAAGATTGATCGTTTCGACCTCCTCCTGATGAGGAGTAATAACCTTTTCCTCTTGTCTTAACAACCTGGCTAGCTCTTCAGGAAGCTCATATTCTTCTTCAACCCCTTCATCAGCTTGATTGATTGGATTGTCAAAGTCATACGAAGTCATAGCCGTGCTGTTGTCGGTGCTGTCTGGAAGGCACACTCTGCAAGGGTTCAGTTTGTTCGTTTTAGTGATTTGATTTTAATCTTGTTTAGAAAAGTGAAATAAAGTTGTCATTTTGAAAACACTGCCATTTATTTTTTTGTACAAAAAGAAAAATGGAAAAACAGTGAGCGGAAAAGAAAAAGACGCATTTGCAAAAAGATGTCTGATATTTCATTGATTAATCTTGTTGCACAAAAAGTACAGATGGCCCGATTAAAAAATGAGTCTTGTCATCTTGGGCAAGATGCAAGACTTTGATGCATGCTATAAAATACAGGAAATAATAATTACTCTGCATGAGTAACTCTTATAATTTCCTGGGAAGACCAGTTCGAGATACTGCTCCCCGGGATCTTTGGACGGATCCAACTCTCCAGGTCGCGGTCGCCTTCATCCTTGTCTTCCAAATTGTTGACAGCATCAGGGGTGAGCATCCCCCCACTAACAAAGTTGGGCTCTTTTGCAGCCTCTGCTTGATCTTGTTGAGTTGGTTTGTAACCCAACCCAAATCTATCCTCTTTCTTCTCCACCGGTAACAACTTGCCCCAGCCTTGGGCATTCCCTTCTTCAACAACCTTCCGGGCTTGTTGATATGATGTCATCGAGGTTCCAGGCACATCAGAAGTTTCATTCACATTCAAGGCCTCAAACCCTTGACTCATCGTCTCGTGGATCTCCCCATCCATCTCAATGTATTTATAAGTAGCCAGGTGGATGACAAAAATATCCTCCTCTCCACAGATAGTAACGACTTGGCCCTCCCACTCGAATTTTAACTTCTGGTGAAGGGTTGAGGTCACGGCGCCAGCGGCGTGAATCCATGGCCTACCCAATAGACAGCTGTAGGCAGGCTGTATATCCATCACGTAGAAGGTCGTTTTGAAAGTTTGCGGGCCAATCGTTATGGGCAACTCAATCTCACCCAGAACCGATCTCTTAGAACCATCGAAGGCTCTCACCACCAGGTTGCTGGGTCGTAATGCCAATCCGTCATACTCTAACTTCACAAGGGCTTTTTTAAGTAAGACATTGAGGGATGACCCCGTGTCTACCAGCACATGGGAAAGGACTGCACCTTTACATTCCATGGTTATGTGCAAAGCCTTGTTATGGTTGCGGCCTTCCGTAGTCAAATCAGTGTTGGTGAACCCTAGTCCATGACTAGCATTAACATTTCCAACCACAGCTTCCAACTGATTGACGGTGATCTCTTCAGGCACATAAGCTGCGTGCAAGACCTTTAGTAGTGCATTCCGATGAGCTTCGGAGCACATAAGCAATGATAGGATTGAGATCTTGGAAGGCGTCTGGTGAAGCTGATCCACTATTTTGTAATCACTTTTCTTGATGATTCTCATGAACTCATCAACTTCTTGATCAAAGGGTGTTTTCAAAGCTTCTTTAACAATCTGCTCTTCCTGCACCAAGCTTTTCCCTTTTGCCTTGGCAGCAGCTTCTGCTTCGGCAGTGGGTCTTTGAATTTGTGGAGCAAAGAGGCGTCCGCTTTGAGTGAAGCCTCCGCCTCCTCCCACATTGTCTATTTGTGGTGCAGGGGTTGATGATTCAAAAGTGATTTTTTGTCCCTCGCAGAACAGGTCAGAGCCGTAATGCCACGGGATGGCATTACTGCTTTCATAAGGTACTGGCCCAGGCACTGTGATAGTGACTGGACTGATTGTAGCTGCGGAAGGAATTGTGATAGTCTGTGGATCGTAGTATATCGTGACTTGTGCTCTGATGGGAGTAGCACTTTGTGAGTTGTAGGCTGAATTATTCTCTGGATCGTAATAAATTGTAACGGTTGAGACATCTTCATTGTTTGTTGCTGATGTTATAGGAGACATTGTCGGAAGGATGGGTGTTGTTGTTGTAGGAGTTTCAAAATGAAGTGGTGCTGGAGTTGTAGAAGGAACATTTTTTGATATCTGGTCAGTTGAGATGACAGATGAAGTATTTGTTGATGAAGCTGAAGAATTGTCGGGAACAATGGTTGTTGCAGTTGTAGGAGATACTGGAATTGTTGCTGATGAGATTGCTGGATTTGGTGGAATTGACGTTGTAATTTGAAGTAGGCCACTCTGGATGAGACCCTCTATGCCATCCCTCAAGTTATCACACCCATTTACTGAGATGTTGCAGTAAGCACACCCTAACTCACACCCCGGGAACATTTGACATTCGAGGAGTTGAGCCTTAATCTCTACCAACGGTGTCCGAATCTGACCCACACTGGTTATTAAATAAGACGGCTTGTCTTCTTCAATAGCATTGATTCTGGGACCTCCGTGGTTTGGCATAGGGTTCTTATTAACATTGGGTGGTGGTGCGAAGTTCAGAGCTTTAGAGTCTACCAGGTCTTGTACCTTCATGTGCAAGGCTCTGCACTTTTCCGTACTGTGGCCAGGTGCATTCGAGTGAAAAGCACATCTGGCGTTGGAGTCATAATTCCTGGGTAGACTATTGGGATCTGGAGGTGCCAACGTCCTTAGCTCAACTAGGTTGAGTTTCAGGAGTTGTGGCAGCAATGTAGCATATGGCATAGGGATCGGATCGATCACCCTATTGGCCTGAGAAGGTCTCTGCTGAAATGGCCTTTGCTGATTGTTGTTGTTAGTGTTGTTGTAGTTTCTCGGAGGATACTGAGCTTGTTGATGGTACTGAGGTTGTTGCTGATAATTTTGTTGCGGAGGTTGATAAGCTGGTTGTGGATGAGCTGGAGCGGGAATAGTGACTGCTGCCACGGATCTATGAACATATTGGGATCTGCCCCTGTTGGTGTGGATGGCATTGGTCTCGCCAGTTCTTCTTGGGCCTGCAAAAGGCTTCCTTGTATTGCTGGACGAGCTGGCACCATTGTCAGAAATTTTGCCCATCTTTAATAGGCTCTCTATTCTTTCCCCAGCTATGACAACATCTGCAAAGCTAGTAGAAGAGAAAGCAGCCAGCCTGTCAATGTATGTTCCCTGAAGGGTGTTCATAAACATATCTGCCATTTCCCTCTCTGACATAGGTGGTTGAACAGCAGCAGCCAATTGCCTCCATCTCTGGGCATACTCTCGGAAACTTTCTCTTGACGACTGTGACATTCCCATTAGGAGGGTCCTATTGGGTGCCATATCTAAGTTGTACTGATACTGTCTGATAAAGGCCTCTGCCAGGTCCTTCCAACACCTGATAGTTGCTCTTGTCAGATGAGAGTACCATTCTCTTGAAGCTCCCGTCAGGCTGTCCTCAAAATAAAACATCCAGAGCTTCTCGTCCATGGTATAGGCCTTCAGCCTCCCCAGAAATGATTGTAAATGAGTCCGGGGGCATGAAGTCCCATTGTATTTCTCAAAACAAGGAGGCTTAAACTTATGGGGAATCCTGACCCCGTCTACCAAGCCCATGTCCATAACATCGAAACCCAAAGAGTTTTGAGACTCTAAGGATCTTAATTTCTCAGCTATCTCATCCAGCCTTCTATCATAAGCTTCCTCCCCAGCTCCCATTACTGTGAACTGATCCTCCTGGGGGTCTTCCTGCAGTACCCTGCCTGCAGTGGCAGTCCCTTGAACATTGGCAGGGGTGTTGATCTCTGGATGAAGATGGGGTCCAAATACAGGGGGATTGACATGAGGTTGGACCCTCTCATTGTTGCTTGTGCCAGCAGTCCCTATATGTGGATCTTCCTGATTTTTCCTTTCCACCATGGCTCTCAATCTTTCTTGGATCTGAGCCATGTTGTTCATCACTTCCATAAACTGCGTCATCTGGGTTCTCATTTCTAATCTTTCGTTTGCCATTTGATTTCTGACCTCTGCAAGGTCCTGCTGTACCTGATCCATTTGTATGCCCGGAAGGTTGTTACGGGTTGGATATCGGTGCGGACGGTTGAGGGGAAATACCCGGCGTCGAGCAATAGTTCCCGAACATCACAACAGAGTTAGCAACAATAAAACAAAAACCTACAAAACAAACAAAGGATTAGCATGCAATGCAGTATGCTTATTTGTTTTCAAGGTATCCGGCTTGGCATTCAGTTTTGACCCTTCCAGACCCTTGAAGATGCTGTTGATGTTGCTTTCGAAGTAAACTTGGATGGAACAAAGTGATACATATATTACAAAAGGCAAATGGTTCATAGTTTGTTTACAAATACAAGCCCTCTGAGGGGTCAAAATACATTACAAGAAAATAAAAGTACATGGAATGAAAGCAACAACAAGCAAATGGTCAAACACCAAGACCAAATTCATCCTCCCGAACTTCCTTGAGAAGTGCTTCGGTCACAGGATCAGCTGGACGCTCCGTGAGATTCCTGATAAGGAGGTTCCGGGTAGTAACAGCTGTAGTTAGCTTCTTGTGTTGACCTTGGTCCTTTGACCTCTTCACTTCAGCTCTGATCTTTAGCTCTGATATCTCCCTCTGGGCTGCTGCCAGGGCTTCCTGCTGCTCTTTTGCACTAGCTTCCAGCTGCTCTATCTTGTCTTGAGTCCTCTTATCTTCCAGGGTACGAGCTTCGGTGATCCTGACCCACCTAGCTTGACTCTCTTTCAGATACAAGTCTGTCCTGGCTCTCTGGAACTGGGCTTCCTTGCAAGCATTCTTCAGAATTTGTTCTCCAGCCTTAGACTTCTTGATGTAACCCTCAGACTTCTCAATTTTAGCCAGATGCTCCACTCTCAGCTTCTCCAGCCTCTCAATGTCCATCCTACCATCACTCCTCTCCCGGAGGGTCTTCTGCAAAGCCTGAGTCAACTTCTCATTTCTCTCTTTCAAGCCCTCAAACTCCTCCAAACTGACAGTGGCAGGGGGTGGTGCTGAGGATGATCCAGGCATATCCTCCATGGTAAAGGGCATTCCAGAGAATTGAGCCCTGGCATGGGACCACTCCTGATACTGTGCTGATGCTACATTGTTGCACTTCCCCAGAATGGTTACTCCTTTGGTTTGAACATTATCGCAGGCCCAGGCTGCCTGTCTAACAATAGCCAGATTAGGCTTGTTCTCACAATAAAGAGTCTCAACCAAGTCCTGTGCCTTAGGAGTGTGGACCAGTGCATAGCCCAGTTGCCTTCTGAACAGCAGAGGGTTGTAATTAATGCTACCCTTAACTCCTATCAGGGGCACATTGGGAAATTTCCCACAACTGGTGATGATATCCCTGCCCTTTGTGCTTTGAGTGCACCACCTGATATCGGCTGAAGTCAGAGCAGTGAGTCTTCTAGCCCAGTTTCTCTGCTGATGAGGATTCAAAAATGCATCTGTTTTGGGTAAATGCCTGAGAAGCCAAGTATGGAACAAAGGAGCACAACACCTCACTAATCTTCCCCTCTGTTTTTCATTCCTCTGGTGCACTGAATAGTAGAAATCCCCCAATAAAGTGGGCACTGGGTTCCTCAGGATGAAAAGATGGATTGCACTCTTGCTAATGAATCGAGGCTCATCTGCAAATAATATGATCCCATATATGCTCAGGGCCAACAAAGCACAGACTGCTTTCCACTCTCCCAAAGATGCCTTCAGGGTAGCTTGAGAGATTAAGAAATCCAGATGCAGGCCAGGGATCCCAGCCTTAGAAGTCATATGCTGCCCTATCAGAATTGATTCCAGATGCAAAGCCTTTGCCACCTCTTCATTACCAGGAAAGACCATCTCGGGGTTGAAAGGGACTCCACCCCTGATAGGTATACCAACCAATGATGAGTATTCTTCCAATAAGGGGCCCAGCTGAAAGTCCTGAAAAGTGAAACACCTCAGTGGGGGATCATAAAACTGAAGGCAAGTGTGAATCAGGCTCCTCTGTGAAGGGTCCAAATCCATAACCACATCAAGTATATCTCCATAGTGTTCCCTGAACAGTGGTATATGATCTGGAGTGATCAGGGTCTGAATCCTCCTGATGTCAGCTAGCTCTGGCTGGAAGAAGTGGTAGGTGATATTACTCTTTCTAGGTGCCATGATGTTGAGGATGAGTAGAGACAGGTGCTGATGATAACACTGAGGAATGGGCCACTGATTGGCTGGTGCAGGTGACTGAGACAGGTAGCTGATAGCTGATAGCTGAAGCAGATGCTGATGAAGATAGGTCAATACTGATGATGGGGTCAAAACCAAGCCAAATGAAAATGGATACCCTGAAAAACAAATAAACAAATGTCAAAATGATGCAATGAGGATGTATGCAAATGATATGCAAGGGTTTGTGACTGAGCTGGATCTGATCAAATGCTCTGATATAGGTCCAAGTATGTTCAAGAAATCCAGATGGAGGTCTATAGGTCCAGTAACCAAGGTGGGGGACTCAAATAAAGAGTCACATGTCCAGGGTTTAGAATCGCAAGAACTATTCCAACATGGAGTATTCTTAATCAAATCAAAGTAACAGGGTATGCTGAGGCCAAGGGTACCTGCAAACCTGTAAACAGCCCAACCCCCTCACAGGTGGTGTTCTAAAACAAGGATCCTCAGACTTGGATCAGTTATGAGAAGTGTAAACACTTCTAACCCGGAGGTACAGTGTTTACAATAACCATAAAAGTTCCTCCTCTAATTCACCTCAGTTTCTGAAGGTCAATACTAAAAGGTCATCCAGACTTAGCAGGCTTCCCAGATAGCCCTAGCATTGCAGGAAATCTGCAACACAGAGTTCTCAAGAAGAAACCCATATCTGAACCGTGTTTCATATTCCCGCACCAGACCGAGATGGAATGGGAAAGAATATGAACCACTCTAGCCTAGGTGTCACTCAGATCCCAGGTATAGGATCTTAACTCTCAGTAGAACACCCACCCACCAAAGCAAACAAACAGATCCAGCCAGTACAATATGACAGTATGATATATGCATAAAGCAATAAAGAAAGCAGTAAAGCAACTGTACATAAAGCAAAAATAAATACAAATATACAAACACAGATAGCACATGACACCCCAATAATCACAAATCAAACAAGCGCTAGGAGGAACCCACAAAAAGAACCAGAAGCCCTGGTTGCAGTATAAGGCTCCCCAGCAGAGTCGCCAAGCTGTCGCTCCCGATAAGTGGGACTGGCCCAAATAAAGGTACAGACGCGAACGGTCGGCGAAAGGGACAATGAGAACACACAGCCGTGAACTCACTGGAGATGAATAGAGTCGCCAGCTAGGCATTTTTATCCCGGAGGAAAGGCAATGCTGCATAGGCCTAGAAAAAGAATGGATAAGACGGTTGCGAACCAGAGAGACTGAGAAAGGGGGTTGGTTACAACCTGGGAAGGTATTAGCACCCAGATTGTCCGTCGTACTCGACGGGATCCACGCTTAAAAGATTTGTGTTTTAAAGGGGTAGTGTCAGTGCAATCTGTGTATAAAAGAGCTGGAAAAGGATGTACAGGTGTCAGTGTAAAAGAAGTGAAGTGTGAGTGAATGTGATGAGAAAAGAATCCCGGAGGAGACGATTAATGTTTGTTTTTTAAGTTTTTAGTCTTTTATTGCTTTTGAGAATTTGTCATAGGTTAATGAGCTTAAGCCTAAACCAATGGATTTAGTAAACTCATCACATCTTCCCTCTGATTAGGGGTAATGAGAATTACCTTAAGTGTGAAGTCAGATTCTCACACTTAATCACCTTTGATGCAGGGTTAAGATCATTAACCTACTTGTGATTATTTAGATGTTTTTGTGGTTTTTGTTTAGTGTTAAGTAATGAGGTTAAGCCATAATCAGGGATTAAACAGACTCATTACACCATCCTAATAGAAGGATAATAGATGAGAATGTTTAAGCTGAGAAAAGCTCCTCAACTTAATCCATGATTAGGGATTAAACTCATGACAAAACAAGCCTTTATTAGATGGATTTTATTTAATGGTAAAATGATGAAGTGATTTTTTAGGGTTTGTAAGACAACTTGAGGGGGACTTGTCCATTAACACTAGGGTTAGTCCTTCTTAACCAATTGAGGAAGAATTAGAACCCTAATGCAAGGCCCAAGTTACAAGTGTGATGTCTTGATGATTATTAAGTGAATTGATTAAGAGATTTAAACACATTAAGGGTTTAACACTTAGGATTAAAGTTATACACTCCATCCTAATAGAAGGATGCAGGCATAAGCTTAATCACAAAGCCTTAAAGCCTTTAGGGTTTAGTCCCTGATTATGAGATGAGAAGAGAAGACACAAAGAGACACAAAGGTAAAAGCAAAAGGGGGGGACTAATCAAAACCCTAATCATTGTCATGCTTGGTTGTTCCTAAGGTTTGTGAGGTTTACAAGAGAAGTCTTCAGAGAAACCACCAGGAAACAAATGAAAGGAGCAAGAGAAGCAGAGCAACTTGCTTCATTCAAGAAGTCAAGTCACTTGAAGAAAGAAAGTGGGAAGAAGAAGAATGAGCAAGCTCAAACTTAAACACATATAAAAATGCAGCAAGGATGCATAAAAGAGATGAAGAGAAGTTACGAGAAGTGAAGGCAAATTCACTTCTCAAAGTTACTTACCACTTGAAAAGTTAGAAAAGAGAATGCAATGCAATGCAAAATGAGATGAAATGGTATGATGCAAAACCAAACCAGAAGCATATGCATGATGTTAATGATGCTATGAGATGCTACCAACCAGAAACAACACATGTGGATGATCATACAAGCTTATGGATGCAAATGAAGCAAGTTAAGACACATGATCATGCATGAAAAGTTATGAGATGCATATGGCATACAACATGGCAAATGAGAGATGCAATGATCAAACATGATTTCAATATGTCTTATGATGTTAAATGAATCACATGGATACATAAAATATCATGGCAAGTCAAGGCATGAATGCAAATGCAAGATGGATGCATATGGAAGCCCAAATTAGGGTTTATGACCAAAGCATCAAACACAAACCAAAATCAGAAGCAAACAACATTATAAAAAATTGAAAATGCATTCAAAGGATCCCTAAACCTATACTAACTCACTGTCCAAAGGAGAAGTCTCAACTCAAAACCTAATTCAAGATATGATTTTCCTAAGTTTTCTAGGGTTTTAGGGTTCCCTAACAAGAAAATTATCAAACAAAATGGAAATGAAAGATCAAATCATGGCCATTTAATCTCACAAACTACATGCTAAACAAAATGCAATGCAAAAAGAATCAAGGTCCAACTCTTTAGGGTTAGGCAGAAATGATTTTTGGAAGTTTGGATCAAAATAATGCATCAAAATGATTTTAATTCAATGAAAAATTCTCAAAATGCATCAAGATCAAAAAATAAATTTGGTTTGAAGGTTGGACAATGTTTCTAAATGTCTTAAAACATTTCATGAATTTTTTGGTGATTTTTAAATACCTAAAAGTATTTTTGGCAACTTTGACATTTTGGCAACTTTGACATTTTGGCAACTTGAGCCATACCAATCAATAAAGCACACATCACATCTTCTGACCAATCCCAATTGTTTATACAAGCAAAAAGCAAGCCAAAGCAACTACAACACAAGCCTGAAACACTCCATAGCACAACATTCTCATTTTCACCTCATCTTGCAAGAGCATTCGAAACTCATCACACAAGCCACAAACATACAAACAAACTTCACCAATCAACTCAACACACCTTCCTGATCACAAAGCACCCTTCACAATAGCCTGAAACTCAAAGAATCAAAAACACGATCACCGCCTGCCATTGAACAGAACTCCTGCCATCTCTCAAACCAGCCATTGCAAATTCCAAACAAACATTGCAAGCTTCCTAGGAGGATCATTGGAGTGGATTTGAGCCAAAGAAACAACCAGAAAGCTCCTGAATCGAAAGCTTCAGTTCAGGTAGTCAACTCAAATTTTTTTTCCAGAAGCATGTTTTTAAGTTCTTAATAGCTTCTATGCACTCCCCTGATCATGAATATGTGCTTACTTTTGAAAATGGTTGAGAAACCAGGATGTATGCACTGTCTGAAACTTTTGCCCTAAAAAATGTTTTGATTCGATTTGGCTGATTAATGAATGAGAAATGTTGTTTGATTGAGGGGTTTGATTCGTTTTTAAGTGGGGATCAATTCTGGGTAGTTAGATTTTGTTTTGGATGCGTGTAGAGAGAGTTTGAGATTTGAGATGGCCGGAGAAGACGACCGGAACAGTGTTCCGGTCGCCTGAAAGTCATTAGGGCATAATTAATTAGGGCTAATCATAATTATGGAAGTTTGAATCTCAGCCCTTGGATGTGGCGCCAAGTCAAACGCGCGCGTGTTTCATTTGAATGCTGACCATTGATCTGTTTGACTTCTCATTAATTCAATTTTATTTTCTTTTTATTTCATTTATTTTCTCCATTTAATTTAAAATAGTAAAACCTTTTCAAAAATTCTGAAAATTTTTATATAAACTTTTATTAATTTTCAGACACCAAAAACATTTTTTATTTTATTTTTTTTGCATTAAAAAATATTTTTAAACAATTTAAAAGTTTATTTTTAATTAATTAATGAGAATTAATTAATTAAAAATACTTTTAGGTATTTAAAAATCACCAAAAAATTCATGAAACCTTCATAATCATTTAGAAACATTGTCCAACCCTCAAACCAAATTTATTTTTTAATCTTGATGTCTTTTGAGAATTTTTCATGGAATTAAAATCATTTCAAGGCATTATTTTGATCCAAACTTCAAAAAATCATTTCTGCCTAACCATTGAGAGTTGGACTTTGATTCTTTTTGCATTGCATTTTGTTTAGCATGTAGTTTGTGAGATTAAATGGGCATGATTTGATCTTTCATTTTCAATTTGTTTGACATTTTTCTTGTTAAGGTACCCTAAAACCCTAGAAAACTTAGGAAATTCATAACTTACATTAGGTTAAGAGTTAGAACCCCTCCTTTGGGCAGTGAGTTTGTATAGGATTAGGGTTCCTTTGAATGCATTTTCAAATTTTTATCTTGATGTTGGCCTCTGATTTTGGTTTTTGTTTGATGCATTGATCATAAACCCTAATTTGGGCTTCCTTTTGCATTCATCTTGTATTTGCATTCATACCTTGACTTGCCATAGCATTTTGTGCATCCATTTGATTCATTAGACATCTTAAGACATATTGAAAGTATGTTTGATCATTTCTTCATGTATTTTCCATGTTGTATGTCATTTGCATTTCATAACTTTTCATGTGTGTTCATGGTTCTAAACTTGCTCCATTTGCATCCATAAGTTTGTATGATCATCCCCATGCCTTGTTTCATGTTCACATCATCCTATAGCATCATTAACATCATGTATATGCTTCTGGTTTTGGTTTGCATCATGCCATTTCATCTCATTTTGCATTGCATTTCATTTCTTTCACTAACTTTTCAGGTGGTAAGTTACTTTGAGAAGTGAATTTGCCTTCACTTCTCACAATTTCTTTTCATCTCTTTCATGCATCCTTGCTGCATTTTGTTATGTGTTTGAGATTGAGCTTGCTCATTCTTCTTCTTCCCACTTTCTTTCTCCAAGTGACTTGTCTTCTTAAATGAAGCAAGTTACTTTGCTTCTCCTGATCCTTTCATCTGCTTCCTGGTGGTTCCATTGAAGATCTTTCTTGTAAACCTCACAAAACTTAGGAACAACCAAGCATGAAAATGATTAGGGTTTTGATTAGTCCCCCACTTAGTTTTTTACCTTTGTGTCTCTTTGAGTTTTCTCTTCTCACCTCATAATCAGGGACTAAACCCTAAAGGCTTTAAGGCTTTGTGATTAAGCTTATGCCTACATCCTTCTATTAGGATGGAGTGTATAACTTTAATCCTAAGTATTAAACCCTTAATGTGTTTAAATCCTTAATCAATTCACTTAATAATCATCAAGACATCAAGCTTGTAACTTGGGCCTTGCATTAGGGTTCTAATTCTTCCTTAACTGGTTAAGAAGGACTAACCCTAGTGTTAATGGACAAGTCCCCCTCAAGTTGTCTTACAAATCATAAAATTCACTTCATCATCTTACCATTATCTAAAATCCATCTAATAAAGACCTTGTTTTGTCATGAGTTTAATCCCTAATCATGGATTAAGTTGAGGAGTCTTCCTCAGCTTAAACATTCTCATCTATTATCCTTCTATTAGGATGGTGTAATGAGTCTGTTTAATCCCTGATTATGGATTAATCTCATTACTTAACAATAAACAAAAACACCAAAAACATCTAAATAATCACAAGTAGGTTAATGATCTTAACCCTATATCAAAGGTGATTAAGTGTGAGAAGCTGACTTCACACTTAAGGTATTCTCATTACCCCTAATCATAGGGAGGATGTGATGAGTTTACTAACCCATTGGTTTAGGCCTAAGCTCATTAACTTATGACAAACTTCAAAAAGCAATAAAAGACTGAAAACTCAAAAACAAACAATAATCGTCTCCTCCGGGATTCTTTTCTCATCATCTTCACTCATAAACGAGAACTTGCTTCTTTCGTCTAATGCAATACAGTTTGCACCTGAGCCAGATAGGTCATACACTTGAGCATAGACAAGCAAGCAGTTCATAGTCAATCTATCTTTCAGTCTCTTTGGGTCGAACTACGGTGTTCTGACTTCCTCATTGCACGAGAGGATACGTAGGCATAACTTAACAGTTATCGAACAAAAGTCTCTGTATATTCCCCCTCTTTCCAGCACCATTCTCTTAGCCTCATGATCTTGAGCATACTCTCATCCTTGCACTGACACTGTATACATCACATTTTGCACTTCTGTTACACTGACACCTGTACACCTTTCCCAGCTCTCTTTATACACAAATTGCACTGACACTACCCCTTTAAAACACAAATCTTTTAAGCGTGGATCCCGTCGAGTACGACGGACAATCTGGGTGCTAATACCTTCCCAGGTTGTAACCAACCCCCTTTCTCAGTTTCTCTGGTTCGCAACCGTCTTGTCCATATCTTTCTAGGTCTATGCAGCATTGCCTTTCCTCCGGGATAAAAATGCCTAGCTGGCGACTCTTTTCATTCCCTGTGAGTTCACTCTTGTGTGTTCTCGAATCTCCTCTCGCCGACCGTTCGCGTCTGTACCCCATTTGACCCGGCTTCATTTGGTGGGAGCGACACACTGACACTTGCATTCTTTTCAGCTTTGATACACAGATAGCACTGACACTACCCCTTTAAAACACAAATCTTTTAAGCGTGTATCCCGTCGAGTACGGCGTACAATCTGGGTGCTAATACCTTCCCAGGTTGTAACCAACCCCCTTTCTCAGTCTCTCTGGTTCGCAACCGTCTTATCCATATCTTTCTAGGTCTATGTAGCATTACCTTTCCTTCGGGATAAAAATGCCTAGCTGGCGACTCTTTTCTTTTCTGAGTTCACCCCTGTGTGTTCTCTCTTCCTCTTTCGCAGACCGTTCACGTCTGTACCCCTCTTGGCCCTGTGTCATCTGGTGGGAGCGACAGTTAGGAAAAGACTTTTGAGAAGATAAAATGTTTCTAGCTTTAATGACACATGTCAGAATGCGTAGTAAATTCATTTATGACACCTGGAGGCTGTAGCACCCTAGTTTTTGCCCTAAGTTTTCATCGCATTTCATCTGCATCTTGCATACAAACAAGATCGCATTGGTTGCTCGACTCTTCTCGGGTGTAGATTTATGTCTCACAGGGGATCACTGTTGCTTTTAATTGCTTTATGTGTTTATGTTTACTAACCATTAATTAAAATTAAAAAATATATATTTTGTTTTCTTTCACTAACATTTTCAGGAAGAGGAACCATTGAAAATGCCAAAAGTAGTTGTCCTGCAGCTCGAGTAAAATTTCAAAGACAAAAGTCGAAGTTGATCCGCAAGTAATTCAAATTTATCTGATCAAGGATTTCCCAAGTTGATGGATTCTTTCAAGGAATTCCAAGGTTCATGTGTTTATTTCCATGCCTTCTTCGATATACAAAAGAATCGGGTCACAACAACCAAACAATCATGTTTGAATAAAAAATTCAAATTTATGCTTGGTTAACCGGTTAACCATTTCCACTATAATCAGGTTAACCGGTTAACCAGTGCGAAATTTGAATTTTTTTATTCAAATTCAACATCATTGGATCATTGATCTCATTTGGAATTTTCTAGATCTATTTCCCTCTGATTTCTCTACATCACTTTGATCATTTCCTACCATAAACCCTCACTAATCACCACTCTTTTCCATTTCCCACCAAATTTGCAAATTACCAAACCTAATTTTAATTACCAAAGCAAGCTCCATTCCACCAAATTCCCATGCCTAAGGCCTTTAAATAGGACCATAATTTCATTGATTCATCAAGTTTTGGAGAGCCAAAAAATCCCTTGCAAAACACTTCCCCAAAACCAAATTTCACTAAAGCTTTTTTCCTTTTTTTGAAGTTATCAAGAATTCACATTGAATTCTTGATTAACTTGAGCTAAACATTCATTCTATTTCTTTATTGTTCATCAATTGCAGTAGATCTAGTTTTACTGGTTCAATTTGAAGAAGTGCTTTTGGTAATTCACTATTTTCATAAACCCATACTCACTATCAACATTCAAGATGTAGATCTTTGGTGGTGCCTTTGATTCTAGATCCTTTGGATCTTAATTTGTTGTTTGATTGCAGGGATTTCACTGTATTTTGGTTTTAAAATTCGTGCAAATTCAGATCATGATCATCAAGTGTTTGAAAAAAGGTTTTGAAAATGGATCATGCTGAATTTCAACTACTGGTTCAGTGTTAACCGGTTAACCATTTTCTGTGTAATTTGGTTAACCGGTTAACCAATTTTGAATACATAGCTTTTGAAAACTATTTGCGTTAACTGATTAACCATTTCAAGTGCATTTTGGTTAACCGGTTAACACAAGTTAGATGCATTTTTTTGGCGTATTTTAAACTCCTTTTTGGTTCCTCTTTCTTCTCCTTCTTTCTCCTTTTTATTCTTACCTTGGGAAGCACTTTTGGGAGTGATTTCTCTTTAATTTCAATGAACATTGGGTGTAGATTAGAGCAGTTAATGTTTATTAATCCAAAACTACCTTTAAATAGATTATTTAATTCATTTAAGGTACTTTGCATTATTGATACATTTTCATGCTTGAATCCACCGAAATGAGTGATTGAACTTAAAGATGGAAGAATACCATAAGTGTGACTCAATTTTGTATTTATCTTTAGTTTTGTGCGGTATTCCGTTCGGATGGCGATTTACATATCGTTTATCTCGCATGCATTATCACTAACATTTTTCACCTTAATTGGTGGTGGTCGGCCTTATTTGTAGGGTAATTACTTCGTAAATTACATGGCGGTTGCTTAACATAGACATAAATGTATCCCAAATTCGGAATAAAAATCTAATTGGGTACTTGCACTTTCGTGGACCGGACCTCTTGTTGGCCGCGTAATCTCAAAGTGGTTGATCATTTTGCATTAAGAATCAAGACTTATGAATGTTTGATGCATAGGTGCTTTGGGTCTCCCAATCGTCTTTCAAATTTCATTGAATTTGATTCGGTTTGCCTTGATTAATTGTTATAGTGTAAGATGCTAAGCGGATCCGGTTGATTTTTGATTTTGGTTACTCTTTTGGTTGTGGTTGATTAAGTTCACCATACCATTATTATGTAAATATTATTATATTATTGCTACTATTAATACTTTAGATTCTTGCATTTTGATTTCTTTTGTTACTAACATTTAATTTCTTGCATTTTTATTGCTTTTATTTTTTTTTGCTTTATTATGCTTTATTCATCCATTATCATGTTTATTATTTGCCCTTATTTTTATTGTGTTGATTTTCCTTTTGTCCATTTAGACACGAAAACATTAATAAAGGATTAAACCTCTACAAACTTATGATGTTAATCTTTGGACTATTGGTTACTATCCTTGGCATTGGAATGGAGTTTTGGACTTAGATTTTAGGACATCTCTCATTTGCTTTGATCTTCATGAAGTTGGTACTTGCCTTTATTTGGCCATTTGCTAGCTTATAAGGATGAAATTCTTATGCTCATAATTGGAAGTATCATCAAGTTTGGTTAGATTTTTCTTCATTTATCTCCTTATTTTCTTTTCTATGATAGTCTCTTCATCTCCACCCCTTCTTTAATTTTCAAAATCTTCTCTCTTTTTCAAAGGATTCTTGTTTTCTAAAACCATAACTTCTTTAATGAATAAAACCTTGACTTTTGTCAAGTGGAGTTTACTATTTTCTTTTCTTTTAAAACTAATGAATTTAATCATTTTGACCCTAATTCAAAAAATAAAAAGAATCAAACTCATTCAATTTATTTTGTGTCTTTGTGCACTTTTGTTTGTTTTCTTTAAAGAGTGCCGATTATGAGTCATTATTCTTTAGTCGGGTGCAAGTCTCTTAATCTCCATGGTTGTAGTTTGATGTAATTAAGTCTCTTGTCATTCGTGGGGGTTGAGTGGCATACTCGTTGATTTTATCCGAGTTGGCGCCCTCCATATAATGATGTATGAGTCCATGCCTTCATTCTCATGGTAGATTTTTTTGGCCATCCACTTGAAGATGACAAATTCTCTTCACTTAATAAAATTAATCATAACCAACCCTTTTCACTATTTTTACCATAAACTACGGGGTTTTGATCTCGCATTGCACTTTGTGGGTACGTAAGCATGAGGTGGTAAGCCTCTCCAAACATAAAAATATTAAAAAATAATTCTTTTCTCATCCCTCCACTCACATTTTACAAACCATTTTCAAACAAAAAAGCAGTAAATTTTTGAAAGGGCTCCCGTGGAGTACCACTGACATTTTGGGTGCGTAAACCTTCCCATTTTTAACTTATCCCCTTACCCGTTCTTTTCTTGTTTCTTTTCGCTTTTTTCTTTTAAATTCATTAGGATTTGTTCGCTTTTTTTTTTCCTTTTCCTCTTGGAATAAAATAAAAGCGCGGTGGCGACTCTGTTTACTTTGAGTTAAGTTCACTAATAGCTTACACTCATGATTTTATCGCTACAGAAAAGTGCTGACTCTGATGGGGAGTAATCTCTAAGTGGATTCGACCTACTTTGATTTATTTACTGCTTTGGTTTGATTTGTTTGTTACTGTTTGTTTCGTTTCGGTTTTGGTGATCCTCTGTGAGTGAGATAGATTCTAACCTGGATCTGAGTTGAACTTATGATAGGAGGACGATATTCGAAGCGATACACGATGGAGTAGTCAAAATCTATATCAATTAGATAATCTCCACTCAGTTAGGTTCTCTTGGATTATCAATGTCATGATGAGTAATCATACATGGCATTATTTTCCGACCTTGAGCTGATCATACTGAGGACCGTAGAACCCTTAATCCATCCAAGCCAATTTAGGAACGTTGTGCGGAAACTATCTGGGTGTAAACCTAAGGTGGTTGTCACGCGATACTACACTCGGACGAGGTCTATTTTAAGAATTTTATCGGTTGGGGAGTAGTCCAATGTACCGATAATATTCTAAAGATGGTTGTTAACTACGGGTACCTCTGTTAGCACCCTTTTGGTTTTCTGCAGGTACAATGAAGACAAAACCTTAGTACATACCTATGTGGGAGGTCTTCTGTTACCTTGACTTCATGCTAGTGACTCAGAACCTAAAACCTTGTGCTTTGTGTGATCTTGTTTGTGGTTGTTGCATACATGCACTCATGCATTCATGAGCATTGTTTTTGAGATTTCAAGGGACTCATAGGTACTTTTGAAAAATTTCAGATGTCTATGGTTATGAATGTTGAAAGAAGGAACACAAAGAAGTACAATTTCAAGAATCCTAATCTAGTAGAGCTAAGAAAGCTAGGAGCTTTGGTGGTTGACACCCAGGAGTTCCGGAAATGTTATGGAAAGCTCTTGTTTATCTTGGATACGGATGTACCAGATGGGATTCTCCCTACCTTGGCTCAGGTTTATGATCCTTTAAATCATTGTTACACCTTTCCTGATTATCAACTTGTGCCGACTTTGGAGGAGTACTCTTATTGGATGGGTTTGCCTATTTTGGACAAGGGATTTCTTTTTAGTGGTTTAGAGAAGGAGCTTACGACCAAAGTTATCGCCAAAGCCCTTTTTCTCAAGGAGTCTGATCTTAATAGGAAATATCTTCCAAAAGGGAGTGTCTGTGGTATTAATGATAAGTTCTTAATGGGTAAAGCTTCTACTTCTCTTACTTTGGGTCATAAGGATGCATTTGAGGCTATTCTTGGTTTGCTCATTTATGGGATTGTCTTGTTTCCTAATTTAGATGGTATTGTGGACGAGAGTGCCATTCAGATTTTCTTGAAGAGAAATATGGTACCTACTTTGCTTGGAGACATGTATCATGACTTTCATTATAGGACCTCCAAATGTGATGAAGAGATTATGTGTTGTGTGCCTCTTCTCTATAGGTGGTTTATTTTGCACCTACCAAAGTCCGAAGTCTTCAAGGATAATAGAGAGAAGCGAAAATGGTCTCAAAGGATTATATCTCTTTCTCATAAGGATATGACTTGGTGTTGTTCCTATTATGATATTGGAGTGCTTATTGACAATTGTGGAGAGTTTCCTAACGTACCTCTTCTTGGTACACATGGGGGAATTAGTTACAACCCTATTCTTGCTAGGCGACAGTTGGGATATTGCTTGAAGGACATACCAAGAAACCTTTCCTTATCCAGTTTCTTCTTTCTTAATGGTGCATGTCATGTAGAAATGAATAAAAGGATTGCTCATTATTGGCATGCAGTTCATCAGAAAAAGAAGGGTCAATTGGGAAGACAACACCTTGCTCCCTCCGAGTGTTACATACAGTGGGTTCGATCTAGGGCTTCCAAGCTCCAGATGCCTTATCCACCCGAGGAGCCTTTGTTTCCTATACTACCATTGTCTGCTTGTCTTCCTCCCGTTGATGAGAAGGTTGCTCTTCAAGAAGAGCTGGACAAGATTAAGAAAGAGAAAGAAGAATAGCTACTTGAGAAAATGACAATGCAAGAGAAACTGAAAGAGAAGGATGATCTCATTGAGCTACTTGAGTGGCGTGTTACGAAGAGACCAAGAGAGGATTTATTTTCCTATAGTACTCCATCTACCATTCCTCATACATCCAATGCTTAGAAGGCTATTGTTGACCAGTTGGTGAAGGATAAGGAAGACATGGAGAATCAATACAAGAAGGAGATTAAGAGGATTCACATGAAGTACCAGCCGGGATTCAGGACTTCTTCAGATATGATCCTTTAGGTCTAGTTTACTTTTCTCTCATGTATTAGGATTATTGAGATTTGTACTTCACTTGTAATCCTTACTTTGATTTTAATGAGAATGAGTTTTTAGTACTTCAAAAAGTGTTTCTTTTATAATATTTCTATTTATCTTATAGTCCTTTGAAATCTTTGCATTTGCATACGCATACCATGCATCATTCCCGCATTGGTCTTGCTTCTTGAGTGTTGTACATGGATCTTATGTTGTTTCTTGGTCTTCATTCAGTTCTCCTGTCAAGCTGACTCACAAGGTTAATACTCGAGCTAATCGGAAGAAGATGTCGGAAGCCTTACAACAAGAGAATCGCGAGCTGCGCGAGGAAGTTTCATATTTGAAGGATATCTTGGAAAGGGTCACCGCCATGATGGAAAGCTTGGTGGCTGCTCAGAATCAGCCACCCCATCCTCCTAATTCTCCGGTACAACATACAGTCATCTCTGAGATTGTTATTGCATCGATTCTTGCTGAAACTGTCATTTCTCCTCGCTACCGCATGCCTCCTAGCATACCGTGGGGTATGCCGGCTGATTTCATTCCTGATGGTTATCATCCTCCTCCTCCTGAGACTGTTGCATTCAATACTCTTCAGCCAGTGATGACTACTGCACCTCCTGTGATACACACTACTATGCACCATGATGAAATGATTTACCATGCTGGGCCTAGTGAAGGCGCTGGTGTGATTGAAATACTTGATGATTTTCAAGGCCTTTTTGCTGAGATACATAAGGAGATGAGAGCCTTGAAGCATAAGGATTTTTCGGTAAAAATTCTTATGATCTCTGTTTGGTTCCTAATGTCAAGGTTCCATACAAGTTCAGATTGCTTGAGTTCGAGAAGTATAAGGGAAATACTTTTCCTCTAAGTCATTTGACTATGTATGCTAGAAAGACGCATACTCAGACAGACAATGATCAACTTCTGATTCATTATTTCTAGGATAGTCTGACTGGTGAGGCCATGAGATGGTACATGAGTTTGGATAGCAGCCAAATCAGGACTTTCAATGATTTGGGAGAGGCTTTTGTTAGGAAATACAAGTATAATGTTGATATGACACCGGACAAAGATCAGCTCCGTGCTATGTCCCAGAAGGACAAAGAAACTTTCAAAGAGTATGCACAGAGATGGCGCGAGCTAGATGCTCAGATCATTTCTCCTCTAGAAGAGAAAGAGATGACAAAGATATTTTTGAAGACTTTAGGTTCTTTCTACTATGAGAAGATGATTGCAAGTGCTCCTTCCGATTTCACTAAAATGGTGAGTATGGGGATGCGACTAGAAGAAGGTGTTCGTGAGGGACAATTGAGCAAAAAGAATAGTATTGGCTCGAGTTCTAAGAGGTTCAACTTTGATAAGAAGAAAGAATGTGAGACTAATGTTGTGTCTCGTGAAAATTACAGAAGACCTCATGGTCGTGATAATCGTCATCAACAACATATAACTTCTGTAACTCCGATGATTAATGTGACTCCAACTGTGCCAGTAGCTCCAAAGTATCAGTCTCGTTATCAATAACCTTATGTGCAACAGAGTGGTAATCAACATGTTCGTCCTAAGCCGAAGTTTGATCCCATTCCTATGTTGTATGTGAATTTGCTTCCATCTCTGATCGGGAAGAATCTTGTGCAAACATGTTCTCCGCCTCCAGTTCCGGAGTCTATCGCATGGTGGTATAAGCCAGAGGCTCACTGTACTTTTCATCAAGGTGCCCCGGGGCACGATATTGAGAACTATTATCCATTGAAGTTTGAAGTGCAGAAATTGATAAGGAGAAATGTTATGTCTTTCAATGATGTTAATCCAAATGTGAAGACAAATCCGCTTCCGAAACATGGTAATACATCTGTGAACATGGTTGATGGTTGTCCTGGTTTGTTCAAGATTTATGAGGTCCTCCATATTTGAAGGTCTTTGGTTGAGATGCATGCTTTCTTAAGTGAATATCATGATATTGACCACAATTATGCTGGTTGTTTCATTTGCTCGGTGAACCCTTGTGGTTGTGTTATTGTTAAGAGGGACATTCAAAAGATGATGGATGATAAGGTGATTGAAGTGACAATGAAAAGAGATGAGTATGACAATGAAGTGAATGATATTGTGCCTCAGTTCAATATTCCTAAGAAGGTTGTTCCCGAGGATGTGGTTATTTCTTTTGATAGCCACAAATATGTTGTTACTCCCTTGGTGATCAATTTTCCTGGTCCAATGTCGTACGAGTCTGATAAAGTTGTTCCATACCGGTATAATGCTACGATGATAGAAAATGGTAAGGAAGTTCCTATTCCTTCTCCAAATTCTGTGGTTAGCATTGTTGATGTGACAAAGGTTACTCGAAGTGGTAGAGTTCATGCTTCAGATCCTCCAAAGAGAACTGAAGATATAAGTGCAAGTAAACAGATTGAGGACGTTGTTGCTCGATCAGGCCAATTTGGTGATACCAGTTTGAAAGATAGTGAAGATGAGGTGTTGAAATTGATAAAGAAGAGTGAGTACAACGTAATTGAGCAGTTGTTGCATACTCCGTCAAAGATATTAGTTTTATCACTCTTGATGTGCTCTGAGGCTCATAGCCAGTCTTTGCGGAAGATTCTAGATCAAGCTTATGTTGATCATGATGTGATTGTTGATCAGTTTGATAGTATTGTGGCTAATATCACATCGTGCAACAATCTGAGTTTCTGTGATGATGACTTTGCCTGAAGAAGGAAGAAACCATAATTTGGCTCTGCATATTTTTGTGAATTGTCAGGAAGATGTTATGTCTAAAGTGATGGTTAATACTGGGTCTTCTCTGAATGTGATGCCGAAGTTGACTTTGTCAAGGCTTGCGTACCAAGGTGCTCCCATGAGGCATAATGGGATTATTGTGAAAGATTTTGACGGATCGAAGAAGACAGTGATTGGTGAAGTTGATCTTCCTATTCTGATTGGACCATTTATATTCCGAATTACTTTTCAAGTAAAGGATATACGTCCCGCTTACAGTTGTCTCCTTGGAAGACCCTGAATTCATGAGGCAGGAGCTATGACATCTACTCTCCATCAGAAGCTGAAGTTTGTGAAAGATGGGTAATTAGTGACTATTAGCGGTGAGCAGGCGATGCTAGTGAGCAATTTGTCATCTTTATCCTATATTGATGATGAAGAAGAGGTGGGAACTTCATTCCAGGCTCTTTCTGTTGTTGATAATGTTGCTAAGAAGAATATTATACCTATGTCTTCTCTCAAGGATGTTTTGCGTGTGCTTGAAATCGGTTGATTTGACGGTTGGGGAAGAGTTATTGATGTTGTTGACAACAAAGAAGGATTTGGTATTGGTTTGCACCAGGTGTGGCTCTCAATGACCCGAAGACTATTCAGGAAGGATTCCGAAGTGCTAGGTTTATCAACGTTCATTCCGCTGCTGCCATCATTGAATATGATGAGGATGAAGAAATGCCTAACTTTGTTACGCATGGAAAGATTTGCAAAAACTGGATTGGTGTTGATGTTCCTTTATTGTTCATGCTTCAAAGTAATTTGTTTTATTTTCTTTCAAAAAATCCTTTCACGCTGCCCAAGGTGAAAGTGATGTTTGTTGGGCTTTGTTTCAAACTTTATCATCATCAATAAAATGTTATTTTGTTATTTCCATATGTGTTTTTACTTTTTTGCTTTATTTTGAAAAATGGTAACCTAAAAAACCCAAAATAAAAATAACCACTATTTATCTGCATAATGTTTTCACTTTTGTTCATAATCTAAAATAAAAATAAAATCATTGTGCAAATTGATTGATAAACTCATTGAAAACAATGACCTTATGCCCACTCCCAACTTTGAATTCCCTGTGTTCGAAGCTAAGGAAGAGGATGTTGAAGAGATTCCTGATGAGATTTCTCGGTTGCTTGAGCACGAGGAGAAGGTCATTCAGCCTCATGGAGAGTCTATAGAGATGGTCAACTTGGATTCTGAAGATGATAAGAAAGAAGTTAATATTGGAGCATTGCTTGGTCCTGAGGTTAAAAAGAGGATTATATAGCTTCTTAGAGAATATGTTGATGTATTTGCTTGGTCTTATCAGGACATGCCAGGTCTTTATACTAATATTGTGGAGCATAGATTGCCGCTGAAGCCTGAATGCCCACCTGTGAAGCAAAAGTTGAGAAGAACGCATCCTGATATGACAGTAAAGATCAAAGAGGAGGTTCAAAAGCAGAGTGATGAAGGTTTTCTTGTGACATCTAATTATCCTCAATGGGTGGCCAATATTGTGCCCGTTCTAAAGAAAGACGGAAAAGTCCGAATGTGTGTTGATTATAGAGATTTGAATAAAGTCATTCCAAAAGATGATTTTCCATTGCCACACATTGATGTGTTGGTATATATTACAACTAAGTTTGATGTGTTCTCTTTTATGGACAAATTTTCGGTTATAATCAAATAAAGATGGCACCCGAGGACATGGAAAATACCACATTTATTACACCATGGGGAACATTCTGTTACAGAGTGATACCCTTTGGATTGAAAAATGCTGGTGCGACATACCAAAGAGCTATGACTACGCTTTTCCATGATATGATGCACAAAGAAATTGAGGTATATGTTGATGATATGATCGCTAAGACGAGGACTGGAGAGTATCATGTTGAACATTTGCTGAAGTTGTCTCAGAGGTTAAAGAAGTTTAAGCTTCATTTGAATCCGAACAAGTGCACATTTGGTGTACATTCTGGAAAGTTGTTAGGTTTCATTGTCAGCCAAAGAGGCATTGAAGTTGATCCTGATAAAGTGAAAGATATTCGAGAAATGCCTGCTCCAAGAACTGAATTATATTTTGAGGTTTATCTCTCACATGACTGCCACATGTGTTCTGATCTTCAAGTTGCTTCAGAAAGACCAAGGTTGTGTCTGGACAGACGATTGTCAGAAGGCGTTTGAAAGTATCAAAGAATATCTGCTTGAACCTCCTATCTTGTCTCCTCTGGTGGAAGGTAGACCGTTGATTATGTACTTGACTGTGTTGGAAGATTCCACGGGTTGTATGCTTGGTCAGCAAGATGAATTTGGAAGAAAAGAAAATGCGATTTACTACTTGAGTAAGAAATTCACTGATTGTGAGTCTCGGTACATGCTTGAAAAAACTTGTTATGCCTTAGCTTGGGCTGCAAAGCGTCTTTGCTAGTATATGCTAAATCATACGACTTGGTTGATCTCCAAAATGGATCCAATCAAGTATATCTTTGAAAAGCCTGCTTTGACTGGGAGGATTGCTTGTTGGAAAATGTTATTATCAGAATATGATATCGAATACCGAGCTCAAAAAGCTATAAAAGGTAGTATCTTGGCTGACCATTTGGCACATCAACCGATTGATGATTACCAGCCTATCAAGTTTAATTTTCCAGATGAGGATGTAATGTATTTGAAAATGAAAGATTGTGATGAACCTTTGATTGAGGAAGGGACGGAGCCTGGATCTCGATGGGGTTTAGTTTTTGATGGTGTTGTAAATGCACATGGAAGAGGAATTGGGGCAATGATCATTACTTCCCAGGGTTCATATATTCCTTTTGTTGCAAGGTTGACTTTCCCTTGTACCAATAATGAAGCTGCGTATGAAGCCTGTACTTGAGGAAGTTGTTGATATGAGAATTAAAGATCTTGATGTGTATGGAGATTCTGCCTTGGTAATCAATTAAGTCAAGGGTATGTGGGTAACTCATCAACCCCATTTGATCCCTTATAGAGATTATGCCAGAAGGATATCAACTTTCTTCACTAAAGTCGAGTTTCATTATGTGCCTCACGATGAAAATCAGATGGTAGATGCTTTGGTAACTATAGCTTCTATGATAAAGGTGCACCAATGGAATGACGTTCCCATGATCAGAATGATGCGACTTGAAATACCAGCTCATGTGTTTGCAGTTGAAGAGGTCCATGACTATAAGCCTTGGTATCAAGATATTAAATGTTTTCTCTAGAGTCATGAATACCCACTTGGAGAATCCAATAAAGATAAGATGACTTTCAGGAGTTTGGCAGTCAATTTCTTCCTGAATGTAAATGTGCTTTATTAGAAGAATTTTGACATGGTCTTGCTCAAATGAATGGATAGACATGAAGCAGACATGTTAATGAAAGAAATTCATGAAGGATCTTTTGGTACTCATGCTAATGGGCATGCAATGGCTAAAAAGATGTTGAGAGAAGGTTACTATTGGCTGACAATGGAATTTGATTGTTGCAAGTATGTGAAAAAGTGCCATAAGTGCCAAGTGTATGTTGATAAGATTTATGTGTCGCCAACTCATCTCAATGTAATTTCTTCCCCGTGGCCTTTCTCTATGTGGGGAATTGATATGATTGGTATGATTGAACCCAAGGCTTTGAATGGACATCGATTTATTCTTGTGGCAATTGAATACTTCACCAAGTGGGTGGAAGCGACATGATATGCTAATGTGACCAAGCAAGTTGTGGTTTGGTTTATCAAGAATAACATTATCTGCAGATATGGTGTTCCGAATAGAATCATTACTGATAATGGTTCGAACTTGAATAATAAGATGATGAAAGAGCTTTGTGAAGAATTCAAGATTCAACATCATAATTCTTCTCCTTATAGACCAAATATGAATGGGGCTGTTGAAGCTGCAAATAAGAACATTAAGAAGATCATTCAGAAGATGGTTGTGACATATAAGGACTGGCACAAGATGCTCCCTTTTACTTTGCATGGGTATCGTACATATTGTAAACACCCCAAATTTGCCCTCACCCATTCACCATGGCTTGTGATCATTTCATATGCATAAACACAATCATATCATTTCATATTCCATTTTTGATTCACTGCATAGGTTTAAAGTCATCTGCATCTAGGGTTTGTGAGCTGAGCAATCCAAGAGCTTCTTGAGCCACTCCAAAGGCCATAAATCACTTCAAAGGGGTCTATATGTGTTTAAGCATCATATTATATCCTCTCAAAGTCAAGAATGCCAAGGAATCACAAGAACTGGGATTGGTATGGATGCAGAGCCAGGTTTAACTGCACAGATGACCTAAAATTAGGGTTTTGGTTTCAGAGGCCATAACTTCAATTTTTTGGGTCATTCTTGTTTATATTGGTCTCTATATGGTATAGGGAGTATGCATATCAATTTTCATGAAGAAATTCCATGGGGAAGTCATCTGATCAAGAGTTGACTTTTCAGACAAGTCAGTGCAAAATCAGGGCATCTGAGGCCCCCAATGACCCAACCAAGGGGTGATCTTCATCATTTTGAGTGTATTTGATCTTTATTTGATCAGGGAAGAAGTTTGAAGTTCACAAAATTCAAGAATTTGAAGTTTTTGCAAAGTTGACTTTTTAGGGCATGGTTGACTTTTAATGAAATGTCATTTTATGTAACTTTTTCAACCCTTACTTTTTGATCCAAAAATGCTTCAAATGGAAAAACTTTGGTCATGAAAGTTGTAGATTAGATCTTTCCCTTTTCAAAAAGTACAAGAACATGACCTAATTCATTTTGGATCAAAAGTTATGGTGTGTCAAAGTTGGCAAAAATCACTAATTTTCAAAATATGCACCAAATGAGAAACTTGCAAAAACTTTGTACCTAGGCATTTGTGACTTCTAGTTCATATCAAACCAATATGCAAGCATCATACAAGTTCTAAAAATCAGATTTGAACCAAAATATCACATGTTTCATGGTTTGTAAGGCAAGATATTTTCATGTGAACTAAAAGTGAACAAGTTGCAAAACCATCATCACACTTCCATCCACTTCCTGCCTTGGATGCTGAACCACACTAGCCCTTTACCCTCACCATGCTGCGCAGCCCACAGCCCTTGTACCAAGCTAGAAGTTGCCCATGCTTTCTCTTACACAAAGTTGACAAATTGGCAAAAGTAGCTATACCAATCAATAAAGGCCAAGTCACATCATCTGACCAATAAGATTTGTTTATGTGGATCAAATGCTAAAAAACATAACAAGAGGCAAGCCAAAAAACACACTAGAACTCAGCATCCTCATTTTCACTCCCTTGGTAGAGATCAAGGCTCAACTCCTCGAATGTCAAATGTTCCCGGGGTGTGAATTAGGGTGTGCTTACTGCAACATCTCAGTAAATGGGTGTGATAACTTAAGGGATGGCATAGATGGTCTCATCCAGAGTGGCCTATTGCAAATTACAACATCAATTCCAACAAATCCAGCAATCTCACCAGCAACAATTCCAGTATCTCCTACAACTGCAACAACTGTTTTTCCCGACAACTCTTCAGCTTCATCAACAAGTATTTCATCTGTCATTTCAACTGACCAGATATCAACAAATGTTCCTTCTACAACTCCAGCACCACTTCATTTTGAAACTCCTACAACAACAACACCCATCCTTCCAACAATGTCTCCTACAACATCAGCAACAAACAATGAAGATGTCTCAACCGTTACAATTTATTACGATCCAGAGAATAATTCTGCCTACAACTCACAAAGTGCTACTCCCATCAGAGCACCAGTCACGATATACTACGATCCACAGACTATCACAATTCCTTCCGCAGCTGCAATCAGTCCAGTCACTATCACGGTGCCTGGACCAGTACCTTATGAAAGCAGTAATGCTATCCCATGGCATTACGGCTCTGACCTGTACTGCGAAGGACAAAAAATCACTTTTGAATCATCAACCCCTGTACCACAAATAGACAATGTGGGAGGAGGCGGAGGCTTCACTCGAAGCGGACGTCTCTTTGCTCCACAAATTCAAAGACCCACTGCCGAAGCAGAAGCTGCTGCCAAGGCAAAAGGAAAAAGCTTGGTGCAGGAAGAGCAGATTGTTAAAGAAGCTTTGAAAACACCCTTTGATCAAGAAGTTGATGAGTTCATGAGAATCATCAAGAAAAGTGATTACAAAATAGTGGATCAGCTTCACCAGACACCTTCCAAGATCTCAATCCTATCATTGCTTATGTGCTCCGAAGCCCATCGGAATGCACTACTAAAAGTCCTGCACGCAGCTTATGTGCCTGAAGAGATCACCGTCAATCAGTTGGAAGCTGTGGTTGGAAATGTTAATGCTAGTCATGGACTAGGGTTCACCAACATTGATTTGACTACGGAAGGCCGCAACCATAATAAGGCTTTGCACATAACCATGGAATGTAAAGGTGCAGTCCTTTCCCATGTGCTGGTAGACACGGGGTCATCCCTCAATGTCTTACCTAAAAAGGCCCTTGTGAAGCTATAGTATGACGGATTGGCATTGCGTCCCAGCAACCTGGTGGTGAGAGCCTTCGATGGTTCTAAGAGATCGGTTCTGGGAGAGATTGAGTTGCCCATAACGATTGGCCCACAAACTTTTAAAACGACCTTCTACGTGATGGATATACAGCCTGCCTACAGCTGTCTATTGGGTAGGCCATGGATTCATGCCGCTGGCACCGTGACCTCAACCCTTCACCAGAAGTTAAAATTCGAGTGGAAGGGTCAAGTCGTTACTATCTGTGGAGAGGAGGATATTTTTGTCAGCCACCTGGCTACTTATAAATACATTGAGATGGATGGGGAGATCCACGAAACGATGAGTCAGGGGTTTGAGGCCTTGAATGTGAATGAAACATCTGCTGTACCTGGAACCTCAATGACATCATATCAACAAGCCCGGAAGGTTGTTGAAGAAGGAAATGCCCAAGGCTGGGGCAAACTGCTACCGGTGGAGAAGAAGGAGGATAGATTTGGGTTGGGTTACAAACCAACTCAACAAGATCAAGCAGAGGCTGCAAAAGAGCCCAACTTTGTTAGTGGGGGGATGCTCACCCCCGATGCTGTCAACAGTTTGGAAGACGAGGATGAAAGCGACTGCAACCTGGAAAGTTGGATCCGTCCAAAGATCCCGAGGAGCAGTACCTCGAACTGGTCTTCCCAGGAAATTATAAGAGTTACTCATGCAGAGTAATTATTATTTCCTGTATTTTTATAGCATGCATCAAAGTCTTGCATCTTGCCCAAGATGACAAGACTCATTTTGTAATCGGGCCATCTGTACTTTTTGTGCAACAAGATTAATCAATGAAATATCAGACATCTTTTTGCAAACGAGTCTTTTTCTTTTCCGCTCACTGTTTTTCCATTTTTCTTTTTGTACAAAAAAAATAAATGGAAGTGTTTTCAAAATGACAACTTTATTTCACTTTTCTAAAACAAGATTAAAATCAAATCACTAAAATGAACAAACTGAACCCTTGCAGAGTGTGCCTTCCAGACAGCACCGACAACAGCACGGCTATGACTTCGTATGACTTTGACAATCCAATCAATCAAGCTGATGAAGGGGTTGAAGAAGAATATGAGCTTCCTGAAGAGATAGCCAGGTTGTTAAGACAAGAGGAAAAGGTTATTACTCCTCACCAGGAGGAAGTTGAAATGATCAATCTTGGTAAAGATGAAGACGTGAAAGAAGTTAAAATCGGGGCCTGCTTACAAGACTCAGTGAAAAGAGAACTGATTGACCTGCTTCAAGAGTATGTGGACGTGTTCGCTTGGTCTTATCAAGATATGCCAGGGTTGGATACCGACATTGTTGTGCACAAGCTGCCTTTGAGAGAAGAATGCCCGCCGGTTAAACAGAAACTGCGCCGTACTCGCCCGGACATGGCAATGAAAATCAAGGAAGAGGTACAAAAGCAATGGGACGCCGAGTTCCTTGCCGTAACTAGCTATCCACCGTGGGTTGCTAACATAGTACCTGTGCCCAAGAAGGACGGCAAAGTAAGAATGTGTGTTGACTACCGGGATCTGAACAGAGCTAGCCCGAAAGATGACTTCCCATTACCTCACATCGATGTATTGGTGGATAATACGGCTAAGTTCTCGGTATTCTCCTTCATGGACGGATTTTCAGGATACAATCAGATTAAAATGTCACCTGAAGACATGGAGAAGACAACCTTCATCACACCCTGGGGCACGTTCTGCTACAAGGTAATGCCATTTGGGCTCAAGAATGCCGGTGCGACGTATCAACGGGCTATGGTAACATTATTCCACGATATGATCCATAAGGAAATCGAGTGTTATGTGGATGATATGATTGCCAAGTCCCTCACTGAAGAAGACCACCTGGTAAATCTGCTAAAGCTATTCAAGCGTCTGAGGAAGTACCAACTAAAGTTGAACCCCAACAAATGCACATTCGGGGTGCGATCCGGTAAGCTGCTGGGATTTATTGTGAGTGAGAAGGGAATTGAAGTTGACCCCGACAAAGTCAAAGCTATTCAAGAGATGCCTGCACCGAGGACAGAAAAGGAAGTTCGAGGGTTCTTAGGTCGATTGAACTACATCTCGAGGTTCATATCTCACCTTACAGCAACCTGTGAACCTTTGTTCAAACTGCTAAGGAAAGAGCAAACGGTCAGGTGGAACGAAGACTGCCAGAAGGCTTTTGACAAGATCAAGGAATATTTACAAGAACCTCCAATCCTTATGCCTCCAGTTGAAGGAAGACCTCTGATAATGTACCTGACAGTACTAGAAGAGTCGATGGGGTGTGTGCTGGGCCAGCATGACGAGTCTGGTCGAAAAGAGTATGCAATATACTACCTAAGCAAAAAGTTTACCGACTGTGAACAACGTTATTCACTGCTCGAGAAAACTTGCTGTGCTTTAGCGTGGGCTGCTCGCCGACTGAGACAGTATATGTTGACTCACACTACCTTGTTGATCTCAAAGATGGACCCAGTTAAGTACATATTTGAGAAGCCAGCTCTTACCGGACGGGTTGCAAGATGGAAAATGATCCTCACAGAATATGACATCCAATACACTTCTCAGAAAGCCATCAAGGGCAGTGTATTGTCTGAATATTTGCTGAGCAACCCATTGATGATTACCAGCCTATGAGGTTTGACTTCCCTGATGAAGACATCATGTTCATAAAAGCAAAAGATCATGAAGAACCTGTTCACACTGAAGGGCCTGACCCGGAAGAAGAGTGGACTATGATGTTTGATGGGGCTGTTAATATGAATGGTCGTGGTGTTGGTGCAGTACTCATAACACTTAAAGGAGTTCACATGCCTTTCTCGGCAAAACTCACTTTCAACTGCACTAACAACGAAGCTGAATACGAAGCTTGCATTATGGGTCTTGAGGAAGCCATTGACCTCAGGATCAAGACATTGACTGTATTCGGAGATTCAGCTCTGGTAATCAATCAAACCAACGGCAAATGGTACACCCACCAGGATCATCTGATACCTTACAGGGATTATACAAGGAGGTTATTGACTTTCTTTGCAACGGTCAAGCTTGAGTATATCCCTCGAGACGAGAATCAATTTGCAGATGCTCTGGCTACCATTTCATCCATGATCAAGGTTCAAGCTGCCAACTTCGTGCCTCGGATTTCAGTATCCAGACTTGACAGGCCAGCATATGTATTTGCAGCAGATGTTGCCAAAGATGACAAGCCTTGGTTCCATGACATTAAGTGCTTCTTGGAGGATCAAACATACCCACCTGGGGCATCTTCCAATGATAAGAAGACTTTGAGAAGGCTTGCTGGTAGTTTCTTCTTGAACACTGATGGTTCCCTATACAAAAGGAACTTCGATATGGTACTCCTCAGATGCGTCGACAAGACGGAAGCAGACTTGTTAATGCACGAGGTGCACGAAGGATCCTTTGGTACCCATGCTGGAGGGCATGCAATGGCCAAGAAGTTGCTGAGATCAGGCTATTACTGGATCACAATGGATGCTGATTGTTGTGCCTACGCCAGAAAATGCCATAAATGCCAGATTTACGCGGATAAGGTGCATGTGCCTCCCAATCCTCTGAATGTGATGTCTTCACCCTGGCCCTTTGCTATGTGGGGCATTGATATGATTGGCAAGATTGAGCCAACTGCTTCAAATGGCCACAGATTCATCTTGGTCGCCATTGATTATTTCACCAAGTGGGTTGAAGCAGCCTCCTATGCCAATGTTACAAGACAAGTGGTAGCCAGATTTCTGAAGAGAGATATCATCTGTCAATACGGAGTTCCCGAGCGAATCATTACTGATAATGGTTCCAACTTAAACAACAAAATGATGGCTGAACTGTGCCGGGACTTCAAAATTCAACATCACAATTCTTCTCCTTACAGGCCAAAGATGAATGGCGCTGTTGAAGCAGAAAATAAGAATATCAAGAAGATTGTGCAAAAGATGGTAGTCACCTACAAGGACTGGCATGAGATGCTACCATTTGCCTTGCATGGGTACCGCACGTCAATCAGAACATCCACTGGGGCAACACTGTATCAACTTGTGTATGGTATGGAAGCAGTCCTACCTGTCGAAGTTGAATTACCCTCTCTCCGGATACTAATGGATGTTAAACTGAGTGAAGCAGAATGGGTTCGGGCCCGGTATGAACAGCTGAGTCTGATTGAAGAGAAAAGATTGGCTGCAATCTGTCATGGGCAGTTATATCAGAAGAGAATGAAGAAAGCCTTCGATCAGAAAGTCAGGCACCGAGAATACCAAGTAGGAGATCTTGTGCTGAAAAGAATCCTCCCTCCTCATACAGACCACAGGGGCAAGTGGACTCCGAACTATGAAGGACCATTTGTAGTAAAGAAAGTTTTCTCTGGTGGAGCACTGATGCTCAGCACCATGGATGGTGAAGATTTCCCGTCCCCTATGAATTCAGATGCAGTTAAAAAATACTTCGCATAAAAGACCCGCTGGACATAAAAACAGAATGTAAGTCCAGGCAAAAATAGGGCATCCCGGCGAGTCGAAAACAGAATAAAAGACTCGGGCAAAAATAAGGGAAAATGAACAAAAAATGTACACCCGCTGAGTTGAAAAGCCACATCGGACAACTCAGGCAAAAATGGGTATCCCGATGGATTGAAAACCCGGAAGGGCGATCCATGCAAAATAAGGGAATAAGCGAACAACTGCAATCTGAATTCGTCTGTATCATTTACAACTTGGTAAGCTTCGAAAGGATCAAGCTTCAATCAGAATCAACATTCTTCAGAAAGCAAGATGAGAAGAACTTCAAAAGTCATATGAGTCATAGCAAAGAGGAAGCTCCTTAAAGCGTCATCAACATTGCCAGCATTTTGTTTCTCAATTTGTAACGATCTCCTCATTCCAGGAGATTTGTTTCTGTGACTGTATCTCGCCAATTCAGGGCATATGAATTAATAAAATCAGATTTTCAGTCATGTTTCGTCTTATACATTTTTATTTGCAAAAGATGTCTGATGTCTAAAAGAAACACTGATTGCATAGAATACAGATGTTTGTCTTCAAATAAAACCGTGCTTGCAGGAAATATGTTTACTCTCGAGGGTGTCTAAACTCCTATGACGGAACCCAGTAAAGGATACCTCGGGATTACTTGTGCGTTTCTCTATCTTTTCAGGATTGCAGGTATCTAGAGCACAACTTGGGGCATGTAGGCTTCATCCCAACAAGCTGACAAATCAACGCTCAGTCTTAACACTCAAAGTGTTTTCTCCCCAGCCGAGTTGCCACTTGTTACTTCTCCCCAGCCGAGTTGCCGTTTCGTCCTCAGCCGAATGAAAAGTCAGGAAACCATCTCCCCACAGAGTTTCAGCCTCTATCCAGAAGAGCAACACACGAAGGAATCACAACAGAGTGACGAAAGCTTCTACGAACCCCAGCTGGGTCCCCTCATTACCGGGAGAGGTCTATCATTGACCCATATCCCCAAGCAGATATCACCGCATGACAGATCTACCAATGATCTCATCCCTAGCTGGGATGTCCATTTCAAGCAGATCGATCAAAGATCTTCGTAGTAACGGGATCCGAATCCCGATTTGGTATCTTTACATAATCATAGCATTCACATCATATTCACCCACAAAGCGTAGCATTCCGTCTGACACGGAGCATTACGGCAAAAGTCAAACATATAGCATATTCATAAGCCATGTTTTTAACCAACACTTGTGAATAATAACAATCCATCAATATACAAAATACTTCCCCCATATCCCCAGCGGAAGTTCCCCAGCAAAACAGTTGCCCCACATTCACAAACACCAGTATATACTCCCCTTGACACCCGTCCGTGTCATCTTTCCCCAGTAAAGTCACCCGAACACTCTGTGCAAACAGTACCACTCGTATTACAGATACTTTTCGACACCTGTCTGTGTCATAACCCCAACAGAAAGCCAAAGACGTCCTCTTTGCACCCACATATACTTACATATATACAATTCCTTGATACCCGTCCGTGTCATGTCCCCAGCGCAGTCATCTACACTTTGTATATCAGATACTTGTTTATATTACACTCTCCTCCTTTTGACACTCGTCCGTGTCACTCTCCCCAGCAGTTAAATACTCATTTATACACCACTCACTCTTATACAGATACTCGTCCGTGTCTTATGTATACCGCTTATATCCCCACAGATTACACACTAGTCCTTGTTCTTTGTTAACTCGTTGGTACTCGTCCGTACCATCATCTCAGAGCATGCGTCGAGAGTTTGTTTCTACATGATACTCGTCCGTATCATAGTCTTAAGGATGCTCGTCCGCACCTTTAATCCATACGCTGTGTCAAACACTTCTGTCTTCTTGAATTTAGACACTCGCCTGTGTCTACTATTCCCCAGAAGAGTCTCCTCAGAATCAACACTCGTCCGTGTTCTCTGTTAACCCATTGATACTCGTCCGTATCATCATCTCTGAGCACGTGTCAGTACTTGTTTCTACCCGATACTCGTCCGTATCGTAGTCTTAAGGATGCTCGTCCGCATCTTTAATCTATACACAAACATCTAAACACTTACACCTTTTGTTTCTTGGATATAAACACTCGTCCGTGTTTACTACTCCCCAGTAGATCGCCAACAAAACATCTTCTTTTTATCTGACACTCGTCCTGTGTCATGATAAACCCTGAGAGCAGCCGTACCCTGCTAGGTGGTCGTCCTCCACCTCTTGATGGTCGTCCTCCATCATGCTCATCCGATGGCCGTCCCCATCGTTGATTTTCCATCCGATGGCCGTCCCCATCGTTGATATTTAGCAGCCGTCCCCTGCTAGGTGGTCGTCCCCCACCTCTTGATGATCGTCCTTCATCATTTTATCCAATGGCCGTCCCCATTGTTGATTTTGGTTATTTGACGTTCGTCCTATGTCATGATAAACCTTGAGAGCAGCCGTCCCCTGCTAGGTGGTCGTCCTCCACCTCTTGATGGTCGTCTTCCATCATGCTCATCCGATGGCCGTCCCCATCGTTGACCTTGTATCCGGCATTCGTCATATGTCGCGATATTTTCGGCAGCCGTACCCTGCCAGGTGGCCGTCCTCCACCTTAGATGACCGTCCCTCATCTTATCCCCAACAGAGCAGCCGTCCCCTGCTAGGTGATCGTCCTTCACCTTTGATGACCGTACCTCATCATCTGTTTATTTCATTTATTCTTTAACCCGATGGCCGTCCCCGTCGTGGTCCCTTTTTCTTTTTCCTGATGATCGTCCTTCATCAGTTTAGCCCGATGGCCGTCCCCATCGTTGGTTACTTTACTTTATGAACTTGATGGCCGTCCCCGTCATGTTTCATTAATCCCCATAGAATTTTACAGCTTTATCTTGATGGCCGTCCCCATCATAATTCTTTTATCCCCAGCATGTCGGCCGTCCCCGTCATTGCTTTATTTTCCGCACTTTTCCCAGCATGTCGGTCGTCCCCATCATTGCTCTTTACCCAGCAGTCGTCCTCTGCTCGAAGGTCGTCCTCCGTCGCCCACACTTTACAATATACTTTATTTTCTTTTACAATCTATATCCCTTTTCCTTCTTCATTCTGTGAGTGCAAATTTTGGACTGTCTTTGGTATTCAATCACAAGTTATCTTGTTTGCCTGTTAAGCCGTTGCTTACAACCTGCACAGCTAACTCATGTTTGAATAGGGGCAGCTGTAAACACCCCAAATTTGCCCTCACCCATTCACCATGGCTTGTGATCATTTCATATGCATAAACACAATCATATCATTTCATATTCCATTTTTGATTCACTGCATAGGTTTAAAGTCTTCTGCATCTAGGGTTTGTGAGCTGAGCAATCCAAGAGCTTCTTGAGCCACTCCAAAGGCCATCAATCACTTCAAAGGGGTCTATATGTGTTCAAGCATCATATTATATCCTCTCAAAGTCAAGAATGCCAAGGAATCACAAGAACTGGGATTGGTATGGATGCAGAGCCAGGTTTAACTTCACAGATGACCTAAAATTAGGGTTTTGGTTTCAGAGGCCATAACTTCAATTTTTTGGGTCATTCTTGTTTCTATTGGTCTCTATATGGTATAGGGAGTATGCATATCAATTTTCATGAAGAAATTCCATGGGGAAGTCATCTGATCAAGAGTTGACTTTTCAGACAAGTCAGTGCAAAATCAGGGCATCTGAGGCCCCCAATGACCCAACCAAGGGGTGATCTTCATCATTTTGAGTGTATTTGATATTTATTTGATCAGGGAAGAAGTTTGAAGTTCACAAAATTCAAGAATTTGAAGTTTTTGCAAAGTTGACTTTTTAGGGCATGGTTGACTTTTAATGAAATGTCATTTTATGTAACTTTTTCAACCCTTACTTTTTGATCCAAAAATGCTTCAAATGGAAAAACTTTGGTCATGAAAGTTGTAGATTAGATCTTTCCCTTTTCAAAAAGTACAAGAACATGACCTAATTCATTTTGGATCAAAAGTTATGGTGTGTCAAAGTTGGCAAAAATCACTAATTTTCAAAATATGCACCAAATGAGAAACTTGCAAAAACTTTGTACCAAGGCATTTGTGACTTCTAGTTCATATCAAGCCAATATGCAAGCATCATACAAGTTCTAAAAATCAGATTTGAACCAAAAGATCACATGTTTCATGGTTTGTAAGGCAAGATATTTTCATGTGAACTAAAAGTGAACAAGTTGCAAAACCATCATCACACTTCCATCCACTTGCTGCCTTGGATGCTGAACCACACTAGCCCTTTCCCCTCACCATGCTGCGCATCCCACAACCCTTGTACCAAGCTAGAAGTTGCCCATGCTTTCTCTTACACAAAGTTGACAAATTGGCAAAAGTAGCTATACCAATCAATAAAGGCCAAGTCACATCATCTGACCAATAAGATTTGTTTATGTGGATCAAATGCTAAAAAAACATAACAAGAGGCAAGCCAAAAAACACACTAGAACTCAGCATCCTCATTTTCACTCCCTTGAGCAAAAACCTTCGAATCTCATCACACAACTCACAAACACAAAAACCCACTTCATAGATCAACTCAACATGTTCCTCTGATCAAAAAGCATCCATCACCATAGCCTAAAACCCCCAGAATCACAAATACGATTCCTGCCCCCCATTGAACAGAACTTGTTCAAACCTCCAAACCAGCCATCACAAACTCTTTCCAAGCATTGAAAGCTTCTCAGGAGATCAAAGGGAGTGGATAGCACAAAGGAAAGCACCCAGAAAGCTGTGAACTAAGAGCTTCGAAACTCAGGTAGCTCAAGAACTTTTTTTCCAGAAATGTTCTTTTAAGTTCCTAAGCTGTTCTATATGCCTCCCTGATCATGAATATGTCTTTGGTTTTGAAAATGGTGGAGAGATGAGAGTTTAACATGTTTCTGAAACTTTTTGCCCTAAACTTTGTTTGATTCGATTCAGTCATTTTAGGTATGATAAATTTGTTTTGATTGAGGGTTTTGATTCGTGGGTGAGTGGGGATCATTTCTGTTTAATTAGATTTCATTTTAGATGCGTGTGGAGAGAGTTGGTGTTTTGGGGTGATCGGAGAAGACGACCGGAACACTGTTCCGGTCGCCTGAAAGTAATTAAGGGTGTCATTAGGGCATAAGCATTAATTAGCTGAGTTTGAATTTGGTCCGTTCGTTTGCGCGCGTGGTCAGCTCCCGCGTCCTGGGGTTTGAATCTCAGCCATTAGATTGGCTGACTTTTTCTTTTTTCATTTAATTTCAATTTTATTTTCATTTTAATTCTTTTGTTTTATACAATTTATTAAAAATAGCAAAAAGGCTTTAAAAATTATGAAATTTTTTGCCAAGGGTTTCATTAATTTTTAAAACACAAAAATATTTTTATTTTCATTTTTAGCATTAAAAAGGTATTTTTAAATATTTAAAAGATTATTTTTAATTGATTAATGAAAATTAATTTATTAAAAATACTTTTAGGTATTTAAAAATCACCAAAAAATTCATGAAATGTTTTAAGACATTTAGAAACATTGTCCAACCTTCAAACCAAATTTGTTTTTTGATCTTGTTGCATTTTGAGAATTTTTCATTGAATTAAAATCATTTTGATGCATTATTTTGATCCAAACTTCCAAAAATCACTTCTGCCTAACCATGAAGAGTTGGACCTTGATTCTTCTTGTATTGAATTGTGTTTAGCATGTAGTTTTTGAGATTAAATGTACATGATTTGATCTTTCATTTTCCATTTGTTTGATAATTTTCTTGTTTAGGAACCCTAAAACCCTAGGAAACTTAGAAAAATATATCTTGAGTTAGGTTTAGAGTTGAAACCTCTCCTTTGGGCAGTGGGTTAGTATAGGATTGGGGATCCTTTGAGTGCATTTTCAATTTTTTGTAATGTTGTTTGCTTCTGATTTTGGTTTTTGTTTGTTGTATTATTCATAAACCCTAATTTGGGCTTCCATATGCATTCATCTTGCATTTGCTTGCATAGTTTGACTTGCCATGACATTCCATGCCTCCATTTGATTCATTGAACATCATAAGACATATTGAAAGCATGTTTGATCATTGCATCTCTCATTTGCCATGTTGTATGCCATATGCATCTCATAACTTCTCATGTATGTTCATGTGTTTTGACTTGCTTCATTTGCATCCATAAGTTTGTATGATCACCCCCATGTGTTGTTGCATGTTTGTAAGCATCTCATAGCATCATTATCATCCTATATATGCTTCTGGTTTTGGTTTGCATCATACCATTTGTCGCTCCCGATAAGGGGGATGCGAGGACACACAGGAGTGAACTCACTGGAGATGAATAGAGTCGCCAGCTAGGCATTTTTATCCCGGAGGAAAGGCAATGCTTCATAGACCTAGAAAGAGATGGATAAGACGGTTGCGAACCAGAGAGACTGAGAAAGGGGGTTGGTTACAACCTGGGAAGGTATTAGCACCCAGATTGTCCGCCGTACTCGACGGGATCCACGCTTAAAAGATTTGTGTTTTAAAGGGGTAGTGTCAGTGCAATCTGTGTGTAAAAGAGCTGGAAAAGAATGTACAGGTGTCAGTGTGAAAACAGTGTGAAGTGTAAAAATGTATAGTGTCAGTGTAAGGATAAGAGTGAAATGCTCAAGATCATGAGGCTAAAAGAATGAGGCTAGAAAGAGGGGGAATATACAGAGAATTTTGTTCGATAACTGTTAAGTTATGCCTACGTATCCTCTCGTTCAATGAGGAAGTCAGAACACCATAGTTCGACCCAAAGAGACTGAAAGATGAATTGACTTGATGAACTGCTTACTTGCCTATGCTCAAGTGTATGATCTGTCTGGCACAGATGCCAACTGTCTTGCATTAGACGGAAGAAGCAAGTTCTCGTTTGTGAGTGAAGATGATGAGAAAAGAATCCCGAAGGAGACGATTATTGTTTGTTTTTGTGTTTTCAGTCTTTTATTGTTTTTTTTTGGATTTTGTCATAAGTTAATGAGCTTAAGTCTAAACCAATGGTATAGGATTAAGATCATTAACCTACTTGTGATTATTTAGGTGTTTTCGTGGTTTTTGTTTAGTGTTAAGTAATGAGGTTAAGCCATAATCAGGGATTTAACAGACTCATTACACCATCCTAATAGAAGGATAATAGATGAGAATGTTTAAGCTGAGGAAAGCTCCTCAACTTAATCCATGATTAGGGATTAAACTCATGACAAAACAAGCCTTTGATTAAGTGGATTTTATTTAATGGTATGATGAAGAAATGATTTTTATGATTTGTAAGACAACTTGAGGGGGACTTGGCCATTAACACTAGGGTTAGTCCTTCTTAACCAGTTAAGGAAGAATTAGAACCCTAATGCAAGGCCCAAGTTACAAGTGTGATGTATTGATGATTATTAAGTGAATTGATTAAAGGAGTTAAACACATTAAGGGTTTAACACTTAGGATTAAAGTTATACACTCCATCCTAAGATAAGGATGCAGGTATAAGCTTAATCACAAAGCCTTAAAGCCTTTAGGGTTCAGTCCCTGATTATGAGGTGAGAAGAGAAGACTCAAAAGAGACACAAAGGTAAAACTAAGAGGGGAGACTAATCAAAACCCTAATTATTGTCATGCTTGGTTGTTCCTAAGGTTTGTGAGGTTTTCAAGAGAAGTCTTCAATGGAACCACCAGGAAGCAGATAAAAGGATCAAGAGAAGCAAAGCAACTTGCTTCATTCAAGAAGTCAAGTCACTTGAAGAAAGAAAGTGGGAAGAAGAAGAATGAGCAAGCTCAATCTCAAACACATATCAAAATGCATCAAGGATGCAAGAGAGAGATGAGAAGAAAGTATGAGAAGTGAAGGCAAATTCACTTCTCAAAGCCACTTACCACCTGAAAGGTTAGAAAAGAAATGCAATGCAATGCAAAGTGGGATGGAATGACATGATGCAAACCAAAACCAGAAGCATATATGTGATGTTAATGATGCTATGATATGATACAAACCAGAAACAACACATGTGGATGATCATACAAGCTTATGAATGCAAATGAAGCAAGTTAAGACACATGATCATACATGGAAAGTTATGGAATGCATATGGCATACAACATGACAAATGCAAGATGCAATGATCAAACATGCTTTCAATATGTCTTATGATGTTCAATGGATCAAATGGAAGCATGGAATGTCATGGCAAGTCATGTTATGCAAGAAAATGCAAGATGGATGCATATGGAAAGCCCAAATTAGGGTTTATGATCAATGCAACAAACAAAAACCAAAACCAGAAGCAAACAACATTATAAAAAATTGAAAATGCACTCAAAGGATCCCTAATCCCATACTAACTCACTGCCCAAAGGAGAAGTCTCAACTCTAAACCAAATTCAAGTTATGGTTTTTCTAAGTTCTCTAGGGTTTTAGGGTTCCTTAACAAGAAAATTATCAAACAAATTGAAAATGAAAGATCAAATCAAGGCCATTTAATCTCACAAACTACATGCTAAACACAATGCAATGCAAAAAGAATCAAGGTCCAACTCTTTGGGGTTAGGCAGAAATGATTTTTGGAAGTTTGGATCAAAATAATGCATAAAAATGATTTTAATTCAATGAAAAATTCTCAAAATGCATCAAGATCAAAAAATAAATTTGGTTTTAAGGTTGTGTTTCTAAATGTCTTAAAACATTTCATGAATTTTTTGGTGATTTTTAAATACCTAAAAGTATTTTTAATAAATTAATTTTCATTAATCAATTAAAAATAAACTTTTAAATATTTAAAAATACTTTTTTAATGCTAAAAATGAAAATAAAAATATTTTTGTGTTTTAAAAATTAATGAAACTCTTGACAAAAAGTTTCATAATTTTTAAAACATTTTTGCTATTTTAAATAAATTGTACAAAACAAATGAAATAAATATGAAAATAAAATGAAATAAACTGAAGTATGCCAAATGAGGGGCTGAGATTGAATCTGGGGGAAGCTTTGTTGACTCCGCGCGCAGATCAAAGGCTGAAATTCAAACTTGGTTAATCTAAATTATAAATTAATTAAATGTGATTAGGGTTTCTGATGGTGAATCTGGACCATACACACGCGCGCGAAGTCAACCCAGTCAAGGCATCCAACGCTCCAGATTCAAACTGCCTTAATTACAAGATTAAAACCCTAATTATTTTCAGGTGGCCGGAGAAGACCTCCGGTCGTCTTCTCCGGTGGGAACCCCACCTGAAAATTCCTAAAACTCTCAAAACGCAACTAAAATGAAATCTAAAAACACAGAAATGATTCCCACAACCCACTGAATCAAAACCCCAACACAAACATCATTTATATTTCCTCAAACTCATGAATCGAAACAAACAAAATTTTAGGGCAAGACTTTCAGAACACGATTACATCCTTATTTTTCCACCATTTTCAAAACCAATGATATATTTATGATCAGGGAAGCATGAATAACAACTTAAGAACTTAAAAAAGGATTTCTGGAAAAAATGTTCATGAAGCTCACCTGAACTGGAGCTTTGATCTCTGACACTTTCTGGCTAGTTTCCTGCTTGCAATCTACTCCACTTGACCTCCTGAGAAGCTTTCAATGCTTGGAAAGGATTTGTGGTAGCTGGTTTGAAGGTTTGAGCAGGTTCTGTTCAATGGGGGAGAGAAATCGTATTTGGGATTCTGGAGGTTTCAGGCTATGGTGATGGATGCTTTGTGACCAGGAAGATGAGTTGAGTTGATCTATGAAGTTTTTTTTTGTGTTTTTGAGCTGTGTGATCAGTTTTGAAGGGTTTTGCAAGTGAGGGTGAAAATGTGTATGTTCTGTTGTGGTGAGCTTCAGCCTTGCTTGTTTTGCGAAATGGCCAGCATTTTCTTTGTATAAACTAATCTCATTGGTCATATGATGTGACCTGCCCTTTATTGATTGGTATGGCCACTTTTGCAAATTGTCAACCTTTGTGTAAGAGAGGCATGGGTTGTGTTCTAGGCTAGTACAAGTGTGTGGTCTGGCGCAGCATGGTGAGGGGAAAGGTTAGGGTGGTTCAGCATCCAAGGCAACAAGTGGATGGGAGTGTGATGATGATTTTGCAACTTCATCACTTTTGGTTCACATGAAACTTTCTTGCTATACAAACCATGAAACATGAGAAACTCTTGGTTCATTCTGAACTTTAGGGTACATGTGATGTTTGTGTGATGGTTAGACATGAATTAGAGGTCACAAATGCCTTGGTACAAAGTTTTTGCAAGTTTTCCAATTAGTGCATAACTTGAAAATTAGTGATTTTTGCCAACTTTGACACACCATAACTTTTGATCCAAAATGAATTAGGTCATGTTCTTGTACTTTTTGAAAAGGGAAAGATCTAATCTACAACTTTCATGACCAAAGTTTTTCCATTTGAAGCATTTTTGGATAAAAAAGTAAGGGTTGAAAAAGTTGCATAAAATGACATTTCATTAAAAGTCAACCATGCCCTAAAAAGTCAACTTTGCAAAAACTTGTCATTCTTGAATTTTATGAACTTCAACCTTCTTCCATGATCAAATAAAGATCAAATACACTCAAAATGATGAAGATTACCCCTTGGTTGGGTCATTGGGGGCCTCAGATGCCCTGATTTTGCACTGACTTGTCCAGAAAGTCAACCCTTGATCAGATGACTTCCCCATGGAATTTCTTCATGAAAATTGATATGCACACTCCCTATACCATATAGAGGCCAATAGAAACAAGAATGACCAAAAAATTTGGAGTTATGGCCTCTGAAACCAAAACCCTAATTTTAGGTCATCTGTGCAGTTAAGCCTGGCTCTGCATCCACACCAATCCCAGTTCTTGTGATTCTTTGGCATTCTTGACTTTGAGAAGATGTAATATGATGCTTGAACACATATGGACCCCCTTGAAGTGATTGATGACCTTTGGAGTGGCTCAAGAAGCTCTTGGATTGCTCAGATCACAAACCCTAGATGCAGATGACTTAGAACCAATGCAGTGGATCAAAAATGTGATATGAGATGTTATGATTGTGCTTATGCATATGAAATGATCACAAGCCATGGCGTGAATGGGTGGGGGCAAATTTGGGGTGTTTACAGCTGCCCCTATTCAAACATGAGTTAGCTGTGCAGGTTGTAAGCGACGGCTTATCAGGCAAACAAGATAACTTGTGGTTGAATACCAAAGACAGTCCAAAATTTGCACTCACAAAATGAAAAAGAAAAGGGATATAGATTGTAAAAGAAAATAAAGTATATTGTAAAGTGTGGGCGACGGAGGACGACCGTCGAGCAGAGGACGACTGCTGGGTAAAGAGCAATGACGGGGACGACCGACATGCTGAAAAGTGCGAAAAGTAAAGCAATGACGGGGACGGCCGACATGCTGGGGATAAAAGAATTATGATGGGGACGAACATCAAGATAAAGCTGTGAAATTCTCTGGGGGTTAATGAAACATGACGGGGACGGCCATCAAGTTCATAAAGTAAAGTAACCAACGATGGGGACGGCCATCGGGCTAAGAAGAAAAGGGACCACGACGGGGACGGCCATCGGGTTAAAGAATAAATGAAATAAACAGATGATGAGGTACGGTCATCAAAGGCGAAGGACGATCACCTAGCAGGGGACGGCTGCTTTGTTGGGTTAAGATGAGAGACGGTCATCTAAGGTGGAGGACGACCACCTGGCAGGGTACGGCTGCCAAAAGTATCGCGACATAGGACGAATGCCGGATAAAAGATCAACGATGGGGACGGCCATCGGACGAGCATGATGGAGGACGACCATCAAGAGGTGGAGGACGACCACCTAGCAGGGGACGGCTGCTCTCAAGGTTTACCATGACACAGGACGAATGTCAGATAACCAAAATCAACAATGGGGACGGCCATTGGATAAAATGATGAAGGACGATCATCAAAAGGTGGAGGACGATCACCTAGCAGGGGACGGCTGCTAAAATATCAACGATGGGGACGGCCATCGGATGAGCATGATGGAGGACGACCATCAAGAGGTGGAGGACGACCACCTAGCAGGGTACGGCTGCTCTCAGGGTTTATCATGACATAGGACGAGTGTCAGATAAAAACAAAAGAAATGCTTTGTTGGTGATCTACTGGGGAATAGTAAGCACGAACGAGTGTCTATATCCAAGAAACAAAAGGTATAAGTGTTTGGCATTGTGTATAGATTAAAGATGCGGACGAGCATCCCTAAGACTACGATACGGACGAGTATCGGATAGAAACAAATACTGACACGTGTTCAGAGATGATGATACGGACGAGTATCAACTAGTTAACAAGGAACACGGACGAGTGTTGAATCTAAGAGGGTTCTTCTGGGGAATAGTAGACACAGGCGAGTATCTATATTCAAGAAGACAAAAATGTTTGACACAGTGTATGGATTAAAGATGCGGACGAGCATCCTTAAGACTATGATACGGACGAGTATCATGTAGAAACAAACGCCTGACGCATGCTCTGAGATGATGATACGGACGAGTACCATCTGGTTAACAAAGAACACGGACGAGTGCCGACTCTGAGGGGATTTGAGTGGTATAAGATACGGACGAGTATCTGTATAAGAGTGAGTGGTGTATAGATGAGTGTTTAACTGCTGGGGTGAGTGACACAGACGAGTGTCAAAAAGGAGAAGAGTGTAATATGAACAAGTATCTGATGTACAAAGTGTAGATGACTGCGCTGGGGCTATGACACGGACGGGTGTCAAAGGGTTGTATATGTAAGTATATGTGAGTGCAAAGAGGACGTCTTTGGCTTTCTGCTGGGGTCATGACGCAGATGGGTGTCAAAAAGTATCTGTAATAGGGAGTGTTCAGGTGACTTTACTGGGGGGAATTGACACGGACGGGTGCCAAAAAGAGTATATACACTGGTGTTTGGGAGGCAACTGCTTTTGCCGGGGAACTTCCGCTGGGGAAACGAGGGAAGTATTCTGTATATTGATGGATTGTCATTATTCACAAGTGTTGATTCAAAACATGGCTCATGATTATGCTATATGCTTGATTTTTGCCGTAATGCTCCGTATTAAACGGAATGCTACGCTTTGTGGATGATTATGATGTGAATGCCATGATCATGCGAGGATACCAAAACCGGGACCCGGGTCCCGCTGCTGCGAAGATGTCTGGTCGATCTGTTGAAGTGAACATCCCAGCTGGGGTTAGATCGTTGGTAGATCTGATAAGATGCTATCTGCTTGGGGATTCGGGTCACTGATAGACCCGTCCTGACAATGAGGGACCCAGCTGGGGTTTGTAGAAGCTTTATTCACTCTGTTGTGAGTTCTTCATGCGATGCCCTTCTGGATAGAGGCTGAAACTCTGTGGGGAGATGGTTCCCTGACTTGTACTCGGCTGAGGAAGGAAAGGCAACTCGGCTGGGGAGAGAGAAAGGTCACTGAAAGACCTCCCTAGAAATTCCGTTGAGGTGGCTTCTTGACTCAAGCCGGGGACATGGGCGCCTTCTGTGATGCCTGGCAACTCTGATGGGGATAAGTAATAAGTGGCAACTCAGCTGGGGAGAAAACCCTTTGAGTGTTAAAACTGAGTGTCAATTTGTCAGCTTGCTGGGGTGAAGCTTACATGCCCCAAGTTGCATTCTGGATACCTGCAATCCTGAAAAAGGTAGAGAAACGTACAAGATAATCCCGAGGTATCCCTTACTGGATTCCGTCATAGGAGTTAGGAACTTCTGAGAGTAAGTACATTTCCTGCAAGCATGTGACTTTATTCAAAGATAAACATCTGTATTCTATGCAATCAGTTTTTTTTTTTTTTTTTTTTAGACATCAGACATTTTTTGCAAATAAAATGTACAAGACGAGACGTGACTGAAAATCTGATTTTATTAATTCATATGCCCTGAATTGGCGAGATACAGTCAAAGAAACAAATCCCCTGAAATGAGGAGATCGTTACAAATTGAGAAACAAAATGCTGGCAATGTTGACGACGCTTTAAGGAGCTTCCTCTTTACTATGGCTCGTATGACTTTTGACGTTCTTTTCATCTTGCTTTCTGAGGAATGTTGATTCTGATTGCAGCTTGATCCTTTCAAAGTTTACCAAGTTGTAAGTGATACAGACGAATTCAGAATGCAGTAGTTCGCTTATTCCCTTATTTTGCATGGATCGCCCTTTCGGGTTTTCAATCCATCGGGATACCCATTTTTGCCTGAATTGTCCAATGCGGCTTTTCAACTCAGCGGGTGTACGTTTTTTTTAATCTATTTTCCCTCATTTTTGCCCGAGTCTTTTATTCTGTTTTTGACTCGCCGGGATGCCCTATTTTTGCCTGGACTTACATTCTGCTTTTACGTCCAGCGGGTCATTTTTCATGCGAAGTATTTTTTAACTGCATCTGAATTCACAGGGGACGAGAAGTCTTCACCATCCATAGTGCTGAGCATCAGTGCTCCACCGGAAAAAACTTTCTTTACCACAAATGGTCCTCCATAATTTGGAGTCCATTTGCCCCTGTGGTCTGTATGAGGAGGGAGGATTCTTTTCAGCACAAGATCTCCTACCTGGTACTCTCGATGTCTGACTTTCTGATCGAAGGCTTTCTTCATTCTTTTCTGATACAACTGCCCATGACAAATTGCAGCCAATCTTTTCTCTTCAATCAGACTCAGCTGTTCATATCGGGACCGGACCCATTCTGCTTCGTTCAGCTTAACATCCATTAGTACCCGTAGGGAGGGTAATTCAACTTCAACAGGCAGGACTGCTTCCATACCATACACAAGCTGATACGGTGTTGCCCCAGTGGATGTTCTGATTGACGTGCGGTACCCATGCAAGGAAAATGGTAGCATTTCATGCCAGTCTTTGTAAGTGACTACCATCTTCTGCACAATCTTCTTGATATTCTTATTTGCTGCCTCAACAGCGCCGTTCATCTTTGGCCTGTAAGGAGAAGAATTGTGATGTTGAATTTTGAAGTCCCGGCATAGCTCTGCCATCATTTTGTTGTTCAAGTTGGAACCATTATCAGTAATGATTCGCTCGGGCACTCCGTATCGACAGATGATATCTCTTTTCAGAAATCTGGCTACCACTTGTCTTGTAACATTGGCATATGATGCTGCTTCAACCCACTTGGTGAAATAGTCAATGGCGACCAAGATGAATCTGTGACCATTCGAGGCAGTTGGCTCGATCTTGCCAATCATGTCAATGCCCCACATAGCAAAGGGCCAGGGTGAAGACATCACATTCAAAGGATTGGGAGGCACATGCACCTTATCTGCATAGATCTGGAATTTATGGCATTTTCTGGCGTAGGCACAACAATCAGCATCCATTGTGATCCAGTAATAGCCTGATCTTAGCAATTTCTTAGCCATGGCATGCCCTCCAGCATGGGTACCAAAGGATCCTTCGTGCACTTCATGCATCAACAAATCTGCTTCTGTCTTATCCACACATCTGAGGAGTACCATATCAAAGTTCCTTTTGTATAAAGACCCATCAGTGTTCAGGAAGAAACTACCAGCAAGCCTTCTCAAAGTCTTCTTATCATTGGAAGATGCCCCAGGTGGGTATGTTTGATCCTCTAAGAAGCACTTAATGTCATGGAACCAAGGCTTATTATCTTTAACAACATCTGCTGCGAACACATATGCTGGTCTGTCAAGTCTGGACACTGAGATCTGAGGTACAAAGTTGGCAGCCTGAACTTTGATCATGGACGAAACGGTAGCCAGGGCATCTGCAAACTGATTCTCGTCCCGGGGAATATACTCAAGCTTGACTGTTGTAAAGAAAGTCAATAACCTCCTTGTATAATCCCTATAAGGTATCAGATGATCCTGGTGGGTGTACCATTTGCCGTTGGTTTGATTGATTACCAGAGCTGAATCTCCGAATACAGTCAATGTCTTGATCCTGAGGTCAATGGCTTCCTCAAGTCCCATAATGCAAGCTTCGTATTCAGCTTCGTTGTTAGTGCAGTTGAAAGTGAGTTTTGCCGAGAAAGGCATGTGAACTCCTTTAGGTGTAATGAGTACTGCACCAACACCACGACCATTCATATTAACAGCCCCATCAAACATCATAGTCCATTCTTCTTTCGGGTCAGGCCTTTCAGTGTGAACAGGCTCTTCATGATCTTTTGCTTTTATGAACATGATGTCTTCATCAGGGAAGTCAAATCTCATAGGCTGGTAATCATCAATGGGTTGCTCAGCAAGATATTCAGACAACACACTGCCCTTGATGGCTTTCTGAGATGTGTATTGGATGTCATACTCTGTAAGGATCATTTGCCATCTTGCAACCCGTCCGGTAAGTGCTGGCTTCTCAAAAATGTACTTGACTGGATCCATTTTTGAAATCAACAAAGTAGTGTGGGTCAGCATATACTGTCTCAGTCGGCGAGCAGCCCACGCTAAAGCACAACAAGTTTTCTCGAGCAGTGAATAACGTTGTTCACAGTCGGTAAACTTTTTGCTTAGGTAGTATATTGCATACTCTTTTCGACCAGACTCGTCATGCTGGCCCAGCACACACCCCATTGACTCTTCTAATACTGTCAAGTACATTATCAGAGGTCTTCCTTCAACTGGAGGCATGAGGATTGGAGGTTCTTGTAGGTATTCCTTGATCTTGTCAAAAGCTTTCTGGCAGTCTTCGTTCCACCTGACCGTTTGCTCTTTCCTTAGTAGTTTGAACAAGGGTTCACAGGTAGCCGTAAGGTGAGATATGAACCGTGAGATGTAGTTCAATCGACCTAAGAACCCTCGAACTTCCTTCTCTGTCTTCGGTGCAGGCATTTCTTGAATGGCTTTGACTTTATCAGGGTCAACTTTAATCCCTTTTTTGCTCACAATAAAACCCAGCAGCTTACCAGATCGCACCCCGAATGTGCATTTGTTGGGGTTTAACTTCAGTTGGTACTTCCTCAGGCGCTTGAACAGTTTCAGCAGATTCACCAGGTGATCTTCTTCGGTAAGGGACTTGGCAATCATATCATCCACATAACACTCGATTTCTTTATGGATCATATCGTGGAATAATGTTACCATAGCCCGTTGATACGTTGCACCGGCATTCTTGAGCCCAAATGGCATTACCTTGTAGCAGAACGTTCCCCAGGGTGTGATGAAGGTTGTCTTCTCCATGTCTTCAGGTGACATTTTGATCTGATTGTATCCTGAAAATCCATCCATGAAGGAGAATACCGAGAACTGAGCCGTATTATCCACCAATACATCAATGTGAGGTAAAGGGAAATCATCTTTCGGGCTGGCTCTGTTCAGATCCCGGTAGTCAACACACATCCTTACTTTGCCGTCTTTCTTGGGCACAAGTACTATATTAGCAACCCACGGTGGATAGCTAGTCACAGCAAGGAACCCGGCGTCCCATTGCTTTTGTACCTCTTCCTTGATTTTCATTGCCATGTCTGGGCGAGTACGGCGCAGCTTCTGTTTAACCGGCGGGCATTCTTCTCTCAAAGGCAGCTTGTGCACAACAATGTCGGTGTCCAACCCTGGCATATCTTGATAAGACCAAGCGAACACGTCCACATACTCTCGAAGCAGGTCAATCAGTTGTCTCTTCACTGAGTCTTGTAAGCAGGCCCCGATTTTAACTTCTTTCACGTCTTCATCTGTACCAAGATTGATCGTTTCAACCTCCTCCTGGTGAGGAGTGATAACCTTTTCCTCTTGTCTTAACAACCTGGCTAGTTCTTCAGGAAGCTCATATTCTTCTTCAACCCCTTCATCAGCTTGATTGATTGGATTGTCAAAGTCATACGAATTCATAGCCGTGCTGTTGTCGGTGCTGTCTGGAAGGCGCACTCTGCAAGGGTTCAGTTTGTTCATTTTAGTGATTTGATTTTAATCTTGTTTAAAAAGTGAAATAAAGTTGTCATTTTGAAAACACTGCCATTTATTTTTTTGTACAAAAAGAAAAATGGAAAAACAGTGAGCGAAAAAGAAAAAAGACTCGTTTGCAAAAAGATGTCTGATATTTCATTGATTAATCTTGTTGCACAAAAAGTACAGATGGCCCGATTACAAAATGAGTCTTGTCATCTTGGGCAAGATGCAAGACTTTGATGCATGCTATAAAAATACAGGAAATAATAATTACTCTGCATGAGTAACTCTTATAATTTCCTGGGAAGACCAGTTTGAGATACTGCTCCCCGGGATCTTTGGACGAATCCAGCTTTCCAGGTTGCGTTCTTCTTCCAGCTCGTCTTCCAAATTGTTGACAGCATCAGGGGTGAGCATCCCCCCACTAACAAAGTTGGGCTCTTTTGCAGCCTCTGCTTGATCTTGTTGAGTTGGTTTGTAACCCAACCCAAATCTATCCTCTTTCTTCTCCACCGATAACAATTTGCCCCAGCCTTGGGCATTTCCTTCCTCAACAACCTTTCGGGCTTGTTGATATGATGTCATTGAGGTTCCAGGTACAGCAGAAGTTTCATTCACGTTCAAGGCCTCGAACCCCTGACTCATTGTTTCATGGATCTCCCCATCCATCTCAATGTATTTATAGGTAGCCAGGTGGCTGACAAAAATATCCTCCTCCCCACAGATTGTAACGACTTGACCCTCCCACTCGAATTTTAACTTCTGGTGAAGGGTTGAGGTCACGGCGCCAGCGGCGTGAATCCATGGCCTACCCAATAGACAGCTGTAGGTGGGCTGTATATCCATCACGTAGAAGGTCGTTTTGAAAGTTTGCGGGCCAATCGTTATGGGCAACTCAATCTCTCCCAGAACCGATCTCTTAGAACCGTCAAAGGCTCTCACCACCAGGTTGCTGGGTCTTAACGCCAATCCGTCATACTCTAGCTTCACAAGGGCCTTTTTAGGTAAGACATTGAGGGATGACCCCGTGTCTACCAGCACATGGGAAAGGACAGCACCTTTACATTCCATGGTTATGTGCAAAGCCTTGTTATGGTTGCGGCCTTCCGCAGTCAAATCAGTGTTGGTGAACCCTAGTCCATGACTAGCATTAACATTTCCAACTACAGCTTCCAACTGATTGACGGTGATCTCTTCAGGCACATAAGCTGCGTGCAAGACTTTTAGTAGTGCATTCCAATGGGCTTCGGAGCACATAAGCAATGATAGGATTGAGATCTTGGAAGGCGTCTGGTGAAGCTGATCCACTATTTTGTAATCACTCTTCTTGATGATTCTCATGAACTCATCAACCTCTTGATCAAAGGGTGTTTTCAAAGCTTCTTTAACAGTCTGCTCTTCCTGCACCAAGCCTTTCCCTTTTGCCTTGGCAGCAACTTCTGCTTCGGCAGTGGGTCTCTGGATTTGTGGAGCGAAGAGACGTCCGCTTCGAGTGAAGCCTCCGCCTCCTCCCACATTGTCTACTTGTGGTGCAGGGGTTGATGATTCAAAAGTGATTTTTTGTCCTTCGTAGTATAAATCAGAGCCGTAATGCCAGGGGATGGCATTACTGCTTTCATAAGGTACTGGCCCAGGCACCGTGATAGTGACTGGACTGACTGCAGCTGCGGAGGGAATTGTGATAGTCTGTGGATCGTAGTATATCGTAACTGGTGCTCTGATGGGAGTAGCACTTTGTGAATTGTAAGCAGAGTTATTTTCTGGGTCGTAATAGATTATAACGGTTGAGACATCTTCATTGTTTGTTGCTGATGTTGTAGGAGACATTGTCGGAAGGATGGACGTTATTGTTGTAGGAGTTTCGAAATGAAGTGGTGCTGGAGTTGTAGAAGGAACATTTGTTGATATCTGGTCAGCTGAAATGACAGATGAAGTACTTGTTGATGAAGCCGAAGAATTGTCGGGAACAATGGTTGTTGCAGTTGTAGGAGATACTGGAATTGTTGCTGCTGAGATTGCTGGATTTGTAGGAAATGATGTGGTGATTTGAAGCTGGCCACTCTGAATGAGACCATCTATGCCATTCCTCAAGTTATCGCACCCATTTACTGAAATATTGCAGTAAGCACACCCTAACTCACACCCCGGGAACATTTGACATTCGAGGAGTTGAGCCTTGATCTCTACCAACGGTGTCCGGATCTGACCCACACTGGTTATTAAATAAGACGGCTTGTCTTCTTCAATAGCATTGATTCTGGGACCCCCATGGTTAGGCATAGGGTTCTTATTGACATTGGGTGGTGGTGCGAAATTCAAGGCCTTAGAGTCCACCAGGTCTTGTACCTTCATGTGCAAGGCTCTGCACTTTTCTGTACTGTGGCTAGGTGCATTCGAGTGAAAAGCACATCTGGCGTTGGAGTCATAATTCCTGGGTAGACTATTAGGATCTGGAGGTGCCAACGTCCTTAGCTCAACCAGGTTGAGTTTCAGGAGTTGTGGCAATAGTGTTGCATATGGCATAGGGATCGGATCGATCACCCTATTGGCTTGAGATGGCCTCTGCTGAAATGGCCTTTGCTGATTGTTGTTGTTGGTGTTGTTGTAGTTTCTCGGAGGATACTGAGCTTGTTGATGGTACTGAGGTTGTTGCTGATAGTTTTGCTGCGGAGGTTGATAAGCTGGTTGAGGATGAGCTGGAGCGGGAATGGTGACTGCTGCCACAGATCTATGAACATATTGGGGCCTGCCCCTGTTGGTGTGGATGGTATTGGTCTCGCCAGTTCTTCTTGGGCCTGCAAAAGGCTTCCTTGTATTGCTGGACGAGCTGGCACCATTGTCAGAATTCTTGCCCATTTTTAACAGGCTCTCGATTCTCTCTCCAGCTATGACAACATCTGCAAAGCTAGTGGAAGAGAAAGCAGCCAGCCTGTCAATATATGTCCCCTGAAGGGTGTTCATAAACATATCTGCCATTTCCCTCTCAGACATAGGTGGCTGAACAGCAGCAGCCAATTGCCTCCATCTCTGGGCATACTCTCGGAAACTTTCCCTTGACGATTGTGACATTCCCATTAGGAGGGTCCTGTTGGGTGCCATGTCTAAATTATACTGATACTGTCTGATAAAGGCCTCTGCCAGGTCCTTCCAACACCTGATAGTTGCTCTTGTCAGATGAGAGTACCATTCTCTTGAAGCTCCCGTCAAGCTATCCTCAAAATAGAACATCCAGAGCTTCTCGTCCATGGTGTAGGCCTTTAGCCTCCCCAGAAATGATTGTAAATGGGTTCGGGGGCATGAAGTCCCGTTGTATTTTTCAAAACAAGGAGGCTTAAACTTATGGGGAATCCTGACCCCGTCTACCAAGCCCATGTCCATAACATCGAAACCTAAAGAGTTTTGAGACTCCAAGGATCTTAATTTCTCAGCTAACTCATCCAGCCTTCTGTCATAAGCTTCTTCCCCAGCACCCATTACTGTAAACTGATCCTCCTGGGGGTCTTCTTGCAGTACCCTGCCTGCAGTGGCAGTCCCTTGAACATTTGCAGGAATATTGATCTCCGGATGAAGGTGGGGACCAAATACAGGGGGATTGACATGAGGTTGGACCCTCTCATTGTTACTAGTGCCAGCAGTCCCTACATGTGGATCTTCTTGATTCTGTCTTTCCACCATGGCTCTCAATCTTTCTTGGCTCTGAGCCATGTTGTTCATCACTTCCATAAACTGCGTCATCTGCGTTCTCATTTCCAATCTTTCATTTGCCATTTGATTTCTAACCTCTGCAAGGTCCTGTTGTACCTGATCCATTTGTATGCCCGGAAGGTTGTTACGGGTTGGATAACGGTGCGGACGGTTGAGGGGAAATACTCGGCGTCGAGCAATAATTCTTGAACATCACGACAGAGTTAGCAACAATAAAACAAAAACCTACAAAACAAACAAAGGGTTAGCATGCAATGCAGTATGCTTATTTGTTTTCAAGGTATCCGGCTTGGCATTCAGTTTTGACCCTTCCAGACCCTTGAAGATGCTGTTGATGTTGCTTTCGAAGTAAACTCGGATGGAACAAACTAATACATATATTACAAAAGACAAACGGTACATAGTTTGTTTACAAATACAAGCCCTCTGAGGGGTCAAAATACATTACAAGAAAGTAAAAGTACATGGAATGAAAGCAACAACAAACAAATAGTCAAACACCAAGACCAAACTCATCCTCCCGAACTTCCTTGAGAAGTGCCTCGGTCACAGGATCAGCTGGACGCTCCGTGAGATTCCTGATGAGGAGATTCCGGGTAGTAACAGCTGCAGTTAGCTTCTTGTGCTGACTTTGGTCCTTTGACCTCTTCACTCCAGCTCTGATATCTCCCTCTGGGCTGCTGCCAGGGCTTCCTGCTGCTCTTTTGCACTAGCTTCCAGTTGCTCTATCTTATCTTGGACCCTTTTGTCCTCCAAAGTACGAGCCTCGGTGATCCTGACCCACCGAGCTTGACTTTCCTTCAGATATAAGTCTGTCCTGGCCTTCTGGAACTCGGCTTCCTTGCAAGCATTCTTCAGAATTTGTTCTCCAGCCCTAGACTTCTTGATATAATCCTCAGACCTCTCAATTTTAGCCAGATGCTCTACTTTCAACTTCTCTAGCTTCTCAATGTCCATCCTACCATCACTCCTCTCCCGGAGGGTCTTCTGCAAAGCCTGAGTCAACTTCTCATTTCTTTCCTTCAAGCTCTCAAACTCCTCCAAACTGACAGTGGCAGGGGGTGGTGCCGAGGATGGTCCAGGCATATCCTCCATGGTAAAGGGCATTCCAGAGAATTGAGCCCTGGCATGGGACCACTCATAATATTGTGCTGATGCCACATTGTTGCACTTCCCCAGAATGGTTACTCCCTTGGTTTGAACATTGTCCCAGGCCCAGGCTGCCTGTCTAACAATAGCCAGATTAGGCTTGTTCTCACAATAAAGGGTCTCAACCAAGTCCTGTGCCTTAGGAGTGTGGACCAGTGCATAGCCCAGTTGTCTCTTGAACAGCAGAGGGTTGTAATTAATACTACCCTTAACTCCTATCAGGGGCACATTAGGGAAATGCCCACAACTGGTGATGATATCTCTGCCCTTTGTGCTTTGAGTGCACCACCTGATATCGGCTGAAGTTAGAGCAGTGAGTCTTCTAGCCCAGTTTCTCTGCTGATGAGGATTCAAAAATGCATCTGTCCTGGGCAAATGCTTGATAAGCCAAGTATGGAACAAAGGAGCACAACACCTCACTAATCTTCCCCTCTGTTTTTCATTCCTCTGATGCACTGAATAGTAGAGATCCCCCAACAAGGTTGGCACTGGGTTCCTTAAAATGAAAAGATGGATTGCATTCTTGCTAATGAATCGAGGCTCATCTGCAAATAATATGATCCCATATATGCTCAGTGCCAATAAAGCACAGACTGCTTTCCACTCTCCTAAAGAAGCCTTCAGGGTAGCTTGAGAGATCAAGAAATCCAGATGCAGGCCAGGGATCCCAGCCTTAGAAGTCATATGTTGCCCTATCAGAACTGGTTCCAGATGCAAAGCCTTTGCTACTTCTTCATTACCAGGAAAGACCATCTCAGGGTTGAAAGGGACTCCCCCCCTGATAGGTATACCAACCAATGATGAGTATTCTTCTAATAAAGGGCCCAGCTGAAAGTCCTGGAAAGTGAAACACCTCAGTGGGGGATCATAAAACTGAAGGCAGGTGTGGATCAGGCTTCTCTGTGAAGGGTCCAAATCCATAACCACATCGAGTATATCTCCATAGTGTTCCCTGAACAGTGGTATATGGTCTGGAGTGATCAGGGTCTGAATCCTCCTGATGTCAGCTAGCTCTGGCTGGAAGAAGTGGTAGGTGATGTTACTCTTTTTAGGGGCCATGATGTTGAGGATAAGCAGAGACAAGTGCTGATGATATCACTGAAGAATGGGCCACTGATTGGCTGGTGCAGGTGACTGAGACAGGTAGCTGATAGCTGAAGCAGGTGCTGATGAAGATAGGTCAATACTGATGATGGGGTCAAAACCAATGCCAAAAATAAAGGATGGATACCCTGAAACACAAATAAGCAAATGTCAATATGATGCAATGATTATGTATGCAAATGATATGCAAGGGTTTGTGACTGAGCTGGATCTGATCAAATGCTCTGATATAAGTCCAAATATGTTCAAGAATTCCAGATGGAGGTCTATAAATCCAGTAACCAGGGTGGGGGACTCAAATAAAGAGCCACATGTCCAGGGTTTAGAATCACAAGAACTGTTCCAACATGGAGTATTCTTAATCAAATCAAAGTAACAAGGTATGCTGAGGCCAAGGGTACCTGCAAACCTGTAAACAGCCCAACCCCCTCACAGGTGGTGTTCTAAAACAAGGATCCTCAGACTTGGATCAGTTATGAGAAGTGTAAACACTTCTACCCCGAAGGTACAGTGTTTACAGTAACCATAAAAGTTCCTCCTCTAATTCACCTCAGTTTCTGAAGGTCAATACTAAAAGGTCATCCAGACTTAGCAGGCTTCCCAGATAGCCCTAGCATTGCAGGAAATCTGCAACACAGAGTTCTCAAGAAGAAACCCATATCTGAACCGTGTTTCATATTCCCGCACCAGACCGAGATGGAATGGGAAAGAATATGATTCACTCTAGCCTAGGTGTCACTCAGATCCCAGGTATAGGACCTTAACTCTCAATGGAACACCCACCCACCAAAGCAAACAAACAGATCCAGCCAGCACAGTATGACAATATGATATAATGCAAAGCTATAAAGAAAGCAGTAAAGCAACTGTACATAAAGTAAAAATAAATACAAGTAAAAACACAAATAAGCACATAACACCCCAGTAAACACAAATCAATCAAGCGCTAGGAGGAACCCACAAAAAGAACCAGAAGCCCTGGTTGCAGTATAAGGGTCCCCAGCAGAGTCGCCAAGCTGTCGCTCCCGATAAGTGGGACCAGGCCCAGATAAAGGTACAGACGCGAACAGTCGGCGAGAGGGACAATGAGAACACACAGCCGTGAACTCACTGGAGATGAATAGAGTCGCCAGCTAGGCATTTTTATCCCGGAGGAAAGGCAATGCTGCATAGACCTAGAAAGAGATGGATAAGACGGTTGCGAACCAGAGAGACTGAGAAAGGGGGTTGGTTACAACCTGGGAAGGTATTAGCACCCAGATTGTCCGCCGTACTCGACGGGATCCACGCTTAAAAGATTTGTGTTTTAAAGGGGTAGTGTCAGTGCAATCTGTGTGTAAAAGAGCTGGAAAAGAATGTACAGGTGTCAGTGTGAAAACAGTGTGAAGTGTAAAAATGTATAGTGTTAGTGTAAGGATAAGAGTGAAATGCTCAAGATCATGAGGCTAAAAGAATGAGGCTAGAAAGAGGGGGAATATACAGAGACTTTTGTTCGATAACTGTTAAGTTATGCCTACGTATCCTCTCGTGCAATGAGGAAGTCAGAACACCGTAGTTCGACCCAAAGAGACTGAAAGGTGAATTGACTTGATGAACTGCTTACTTGCCTATGCTCAAGTGTATGATCTGTCTGGCACAGATGCCAACTGTCTTGCATTAGACGGAAGAAGCAAGTTCTCGTTTGTGAGTGAAGATGATGAGAAAAGAATCCCGAAGGAGACGATTATTGTTTGTTTTTGTGTTTTCAGTCTTTTATTGTTTTTTTTGGATTTTGTCATAAGTTAATGAGCTTAAGTCTAAACCAATGGATTTAGTAAACTCATCACATCTTCCCTCTGATTAGGGGTAATGAGAATACCTTAAGTGTGAAGTCAGATTCTCACACTTAATCACCTTTGGTATAGGATTAAGATCATTAACCTACTTGTGATTATTTAGGTGTTTTCGTGGTTTTTGTTTAGTGTTAAGTAATCAGGTTAAGCCATAATCAGGGATTTAACAGACTCATTACACCATCCTAATAGAAGGATAATAGATGAGAATGTTTAAGCTGAGGAAAGCTCCTCAACTTAATCCATGATTAGGGATTAAACTCATGACAAAACAAGCCTTTGATTAAGTGGATTTTATTTAATGGTATGATGAAGAAATGATTTTTATGATTTGTAAGACAACTTGAGGGGGACTTGTCCATTAACACTAGGGTTAGTCCTTCTTAACCAGTTAAGGAAGAATTAGAACCCTAATGCAAGGCCCAAGTTACAAGTGTGATGTCTTGATGATTATTAAGTGAATTGATTAAAGGAGTTAAACACATTAAGGGTTTAACACTTAGGATTAAAGTTATACACTCCATCCTAAGATAAGGATGCAGGTATAAGCTTAATCACAAAGCCTTAAAGCCTTTAGGGTTCAGTCCCTGATTATGAGGTGAGAAGAGAAGACTCAAAAGAGACACAAAGGTAAAACTAAGAGGGGAGACTAATCAAAACCCTAATTATTGTCATGCTTGGTTGTTCCTAAGGTTTGTGAGGTTTTCAAGAGAAGTCTTCAATGGAACCACCAGGAAGCAGATAAAAGGATCAAGAGAAGCAAAGCAACTTGCTTCATTCAAGAAGTCAAGTCACTTGAAGAAAGAAAGTGGGAAGAAGAAGAATGAGCAAGCTCAATCTCAAACACATATCAAAATGCAGCAAGGATGCAAGAGAGAGATGAGAAGAAAGTATGAGAAGTGAAGGCAAATTCACTTCTCAAAGCCACTTACCACCTGAAAGGTTAGAAAAGAAATGCAATGCAATGCAAAGTGGGATGGAATGACATGATGCAAACCAAAACCAGAAGCATATATGTGATGTTAATGATGCTATGATATGCTACAAACCAGAAACAACACATGTGGATGATCATACAAGCTTATGAATGCAAATGAAGCAAGTTAAGACACATGATCATACATGGAAAGTTATGGAATGCATATGGCATACAACATGACAAATGCAAGATGCAATGATCAAACATGCTTTCAATATGTCTTATGATGTTCAATGGATCAAATGGAAGCATGGAATGTCATGGCAAGTCATGTTATGCAAGAAAATGCAAGATGGATGCATATGGAAAGCCCAAATTAGGGTTTATGATCAATGCAACAAACAAAAACCAAAACCAGAAGCAAACAACATTATAAAAAATTGAAAATGCACTCAAAGGATCCCTAATCCCATACTAACTCACTGCCCAAAGGAGAAGTCTCAACTCTAAACCAAATTCAAGTTATGGTTTTTCTAAGTTCTCTAGGGTTTTAGGGTTCCTTAACAAGAAAATTATCAAACAAATTGAAAATGAAAGATCAAATCAAGGCCATTTAATCTCACAAACTACATGCTAAACACAATGCAATGCAAAAAGAATCAAGGTCCAACTCTTTGGGGTTAGGCAGAAATGATTTTTTGAAGTTTGGATCAAAATAATGCATAAAAATGATTTTAATTCAATGAAAAATTCTCAAAATGCATCAAGATCAAAAAATAAATTTTGTTTGAAGGTTGGACAATGTTTCTAAATGTCTTAAAACATTTCATGAATTTTTTGGTGATTTTTAAATACCTAAAAGTATTTTTAATAAATTAATTTTCATTAATCAATTAAAAATAAACTTTTAAATATTTAAAAATACTTTTTTAATGCTAAAAATGAAAATAAAAATATTTTTGTGTTTTAAAAATTAATGAAACTCTTGACAAAAAGTTTCATAATTTTTAAAACATTTTTGCTATTTTAAATAAATTGTACAAAACAAATGAAATAAATATGAAAATAAAATGAAATAAACTGAAGTATGCCAAATGAGGGGCTGGGATTGAATCTGGGGGAAGCTTTGTTGACTGCGCGCGCAGATCAAAGGCTGAAATTCAAACTTGGTTAATCTCAATTATGAATTAATTAAATGTGATTAGGGTTTCTGATGGTGAATCTGGACCATACACACGCGCGCGAAGTCAACCCAGTCAAGGCATCCAACGCTCCAGATTCAAACTGCCTTAATTACAGGATTAAAACCCTAATTATTTTCAGGTGGCCGGAGAAGACCTCCGGTCGTCTTCTCCGGTGGGAACCCCACCTGAAAATTCCTAAAACTCTCAAAACGCAACTAAAATGAAATCTAAAAACACAGAAATGATTCCCACAACCCACTGAATCAAAACCCCAACACAAACATCATTTATATTTCCTCAAACTCATGAATCGAAACAAACAAAATTTTAGGGCAAGACTTTCAGAACACGATTACATCCTTATTTTTCCACCATTTTCAAAACCAATGATATATTTATGATCAGGGAAGCATGAATAACAACTTAAGAACTTAAAAAAGGATTTCTGGAAAAAATGTTCATGAAGCTCACCTGAACTGGAACTTTGATCTCTGACACTTTCTGGCTAGTTTCCTGCTTGCAATCTACTCCACTTGACCTCCTGAGAAGCTTTCAATGCTTGGAAAGGATTTGTGGTAGCTGGTTTGAAGGTTTGAGCAGGTTCTGTTCAATGGGGGAGAGAAATCGTATTTGGGATTCTGGAGGTTTCAGGCTATGGTGATGGATGCTTTGTGACCAGGAAGATGAGTTGAGTTGATCTATGAAGTTTTTTTTTGTGTTTTTGAGCTGTGTGATCAGTTTTGAAGGGTTTTGCAAGTGAGGGTGAAAATGTGTATGTTCTGTTGTGGTGAGCTTCAGCCTTGCTTGTTATGCGAAATGGCCAGCATTTTCTTTGTATAAACTAATCTCATTGGTCAGATGATGTGACCTGCCCTTTATTGATTGGTATGGCCACTTTTGCAAATTGTCAACCTTTGTGTAAGAGAGGCATGGGTTGTGTTCTAGGCTAGTACAAGTGTGTGGTCTGGCGCAGCATGGTGAGGGGAAAGGTTAGGGTGGTTCAGCATCCAAGGCAACAAGTGGATGGGAGTGTGATGATGATTTTGCAACTTGATCACTTTTGGTTCACATGAAACTTTCTTGCTATACAAACCATGAAACATGAGAAACTCTTGGTTCATTCTGAACTTTAGGGTACATGTGATGTTTGTGAGTGACTTTGAGAAGTGAATTTGCCTTCACTTCTCATAACTTCTCTTCATCTCTTTTATGCATCCTTGCTGCATTTTTGTATGTGTTTGAGTTTGAGCTTGCTCATTCTTCTTCTTCCCACTTTCTTTCTTCAAGTGACTTTACTTCTTGAATGAAGCAAGTTGCTTTGCTTCTCTTGATCCTTTCATCTGCTTCCTGGTGGTTCCATTGAAGGCTTCTTTTGAAAACCTCACAAACCTTAGGAACAACCAAGCATGACAATGATTAGGATTTTGATTAGTCTCCCCACTTAGTTTTACCTTTGTGTCTCTTTTGAGTCATCTCTTCTCATCTCATAATCAGGGACTAAACCCTAAAGGCTTTAAGGCTTTGTGATTAAGTTTATGCCTGCATCCTTATCTTAGGATGGAGTGTATAACTTTATTCCTAAGTGTTAAACCCTTAATGTGTTTAAATATCTTAATCAATTCACTTAATAATCATCAAGACACCACACTTGTAACTTGGGCCTTGCATTAGGGTTCTAATTCTTCCTTAATTGGTCAAGAAGGACTAACCCTAGTGTTAATGGACAAGTCCCCCTCAAGTTGTCTTACAAACCCTAAAATTCACTTCATCATCATATCATTAAATAAAATCCATCTAATAAAGGCTTGTTTTGTCATGAGTTTAATCCCTAATCATGGATTAAGTTGAGGAGCTTTCCTCAGCTTAAACACTCTCATCTATTATCCTTCTATTAGGATGGTGTAATGAGTTTGTTTAATCCCTGATTATGGCTTAACCTCATTACTTAACACTAAACAAAAACACAAAAAATCTAAATAACCACAAGTAGGTTAATGATCTTAATCCTACATCAAAGGTAATAACGTGTGAGAATCTGACTTCACACTTAAGGTACTCTCATTACCCCTAATCAGAGGGAAGATGTGATGAGTTTACTAAATCCACTGGTTTAGGCTTAAGCTCATTAACTTATGACAAAAATCCAAAAAGCAATAAAAGACTGAAAATACAAAAACAAACAATAATCGTCTCCTTCGGGATTCTTTTCTCACCTCATTCACTCACAAACGAGAACTTGCTTCTTCCGTCTAATGCAAGACAGTTAGCATCTGTGCCAGACAGGTCATACACTTGAGCATAGGCAAGTAAGCAGTTCACCAGTCAATTCATCTTTCAGTCTCTTTGGGTCGAACTACGGTGTTCTGACTTCCTCATTGCACGAGAGGATACGTAGGCATAACTTAACAGTTATCGAACAAAAGTCTCTGTATATTCCCCCTCTTTCTAGCCTCATTCTTTTAGCCTCATGATCTTGAGCATTTCACTCCTGTTCTTACACTGACACTTCACTTATATACTTCACTTTTCTCTTACACTGACACCTGTACATTTTGTTTTCCAGCTCTTTTACACACAAATTGCACTGACACTACCCCTTTAAAACACAAATCTTTCAAGCGTGGATCCCGTCGAGTACGGAGGACAATCTGGGTGCTAATACCTTCCCAGGTTGTAACCAACCCCCTTTCTCAGTCTCTCTGGTTCGCAACCGTCTTATCCATGTCTTTCTAGGTCTATGCAGCATTGCCTTTCCTCCGGGATAAAAATGCCTAGCTGGCGACTCTATTCATCTCCAGTGAGTTCACTCCTGTGTGTCCTCGCATCCCCCTTTCGCCGACCGTTCGCGTCTGTACCCCATTTGACCCGGCTTCATTTGGTGGGAGCGACACATATGTCCGCACTTCAACAGGGGCAACCCCTTTCTCACTTGTTTATGGTACATAAGTAGTGCTCCCCATTGAGGTTGAGATCCCATCAATGAGACTTCTGATGGAAGCCAAGTTGATTGAGGTTGAATGGTGTCAGAGTAGATTTGATCAGTTGAATTTGATTGATGAAAAGAGAATCACAACTTTGTGTCATGGTCAGTTGTACCAGCAAAGAATGAAGAAAGATTTTGACAAGATGGTCAAACCTCGTGAATTCAGAGAAGTCGACCTCGTGTTCAAAAAGATTCAGTCTTTCATTACAGATTCTCGGGGCAAGTGGAATCTGAACTATGATGGACCATATGTTGTTAAGAAAGCCTTCTCTGGCGGTTCATTAATTCTTGCAACTATGGATGGTGAGGAGATCACTCGTCCTGTGAATGCGGATGCAGTCAAGAAATACTTCGCCTAAAAAAATAAAAGAACAACTCGCTAATTCAAAACCTAAATGGGCGGCTTAGGCAAATATGAGCGTCTCGGTGGATTGAAAACCCGAAAGGGCGGTTCAGGCAAAAATTAGAGACATAAACAAAAATAATTATCCCGGTAGATTGAAAACTTGAAAGGGCAATCTAGGCAAAAGTTAGGGATCATGGAAAGTAACTGCATCGATAGACTGGATCACTTATAGCAACCGAGGATTTCAGATTCTATCCCTCAAAAGAGTTTCCCATCAAAGATTCTTATTCACTCATCCTTGACTGAAGTTTCAGACACAGTGGAGTTCAAAGTTGATAGGGAGAATAATGATCATTGTATTTCAATGTATCCCTTTTCCATGTATTTACCATTTTTTCAAACTTGTAATGATCCATGGAGTCATGCCATTTGCTGACTACCATTCTATCAATGAATTTGAGCTTTTATCCAATTGTTTACAATTCTTTATATTTTTTTCTGTTTACAAAATTTCAATTTATTGTTGATGATTATTTTTGAACCAAATTTAATAAATTTAATCTTTGAAGATTGTAAAAACATTTTTCTTTTGATATGTGAACAAAGAAAGGATATCAATAGTGATTCCAGGGATGGTGAAGTCCGGATGTGTGTAACTTGTCTCTCCCAAAGCAGGGTTTGATTCGATTGTGTTGTTACGAAATTCCTGAATAGTCCTGACATGTTGATATTAATGATGTTTTGTTCCCTAACAACAAGCATGAACGGGGATTGTATAAATATTCTTAGTTTGAGTTTCAATGTCTTCCCCAAAATAACTATTGGAAGAGACGTTCTTGAGAATCCCCAGCTGAGTTTTGATCTCTTCCTCAATAGTTTATCTTTGACTTTAGAAGCATTTGGAATCCTCAGTCAAGTTTTTGTTCCTCATCTTGAGTTGGTTGTATCCCTTAGCAGAAGTATTGATATAGAAGTCAGTTTAGAGGTTTTCTTTTACCTGGTGGTAGGTATTGATTTAAAATCCCTCGTAACCATTTTTTGGATATGGTGTTAACTTCTGGTGTTCCCATGTGGGTCAACAGTTCCGAAACTTTCAGTGATGAATGATCTCCATAGATCGATCCCACAGATCTTCAGTAGACCTGCGTGTGATGATTTCCAGCAGGTTCCTATATGATCCCCAACAAGCTTGAACCCTTTCCCAAGCAAAACATGAGTGGTGATGGTTATCCCCCATAGAGTTTGATTCTTAACAAGAAAACTTATGTCCCTAGCAAGGATTATGGAAGCTTTTCCCCATCCCCGGTAGATTATTATATTTCCTTAGCAGGGTGGTATCCCTATGCAAAGTTGATGTTTGATGCTCCAGTAGACTATGCTTTATTTGCATCACTTGAAGATCTTTATCTTGTTTCCTCAAATAGAGTTTTGAAGATATTTTCCCCATCAGTTTTTAATGGGGACATTTCCCTCTTTCCCCAAAGAATGGAAGATTTTGTGCTGTAGGTGTTTCTCCAACATGTTATCCTCTTAGAGTGGAATTTCTGATGTTATCCTTTTACAGATTTTTGAAGATTGCTTTGTGGATTGGATCCCTAGTAGATGTTTCCTCAGTATGAGTTAAGCCTTGTAGTAGGATTTTATTCCTTTGTTTTATCCCTCTTTGTTTTGCTCCTATCCATTAAATCGATAGTTGAGTCCATCGTTTTCCTATCTTCTACCCATTAAACCAGTAATGAATGATTCTTTTCCAACTCGATATTCCTCCATTTTTGGACTCGAATACTCTAATTAATTGATATTCCTTGACAGAGCTTTTACTCTTCCTAGTTGAACTTTTTACCTTGATTATATCATGTTTTCCCCAAGTCGAGTCAGCTATCCAGCGATTTATTTTCCTAGTAAACTCTTTTGGTGTCTTTTGTTTCCTCTAGCGGGATTTCCTTCTGTGTCCCCAAGCTTTTTCTTTCCTCTGGTGGTCGTGTTCTACCCACAAAGATCTTAGGTTTGCATATCATATTCATATCATATCATGTTCTCTTAGGACAAAAATTGGGTTTTCTGTATTTAAGTCTCTCCCATCTTTCAGAGACGAAGATTCCAATCTTCATATCTCCAGATTGGAGAAACTTAAATAGGGGAAGCTGTAGCGCCCTAGTTTTTGCCCTAAGTTTTCTTCGCATTTCATCTGCATCTTGCATACAAACAAGATCACACTAGTTGCTCGGCTCTTCTCGGGTGTAGATTTATGTCTCATAGGGGATCACCATTGCATTTAATTTCTTTATGTGTTTATGTTTACTAACCATTAATTAAAATCCAAAATTGTTTTTTGTTTTCTTTCACTAACATTTTTAGGAAGAGGAACCATTGAAAATGCCAAAAATAGCAGTCTTACAGCTCGAGTAAAATTTCACAAACAAAAGTCGAAGTTGATCTGCAAGTAATTCAAATTTATCTGATCAAGGATTTCCCAAGTTAATTGATTCATTTAAGGAATTCCAAGGTTCATGTGTTTATTTCCATGCCTTCTTTGATGAACAAAAGAATCGGGCCACAATAACCAAGCAATCATGTTTGAATAAAAAATTCAAATTTATGCTTGGTTAACCGGTTAACCATTTCCAGTGTAATCTGGTTAACCGGTAAACCAATGTGAAATTTGATTTTTTTTATTCAAAGTCAACACTATTGGATCATTGATCTCATTTGGAATTTTCTATTTCCATTGCCCTCTGATATCTCTACATCACTTTAATCATTTCCTACTATAAACCCTCACTAATCATCACTCCTTTCCATTTCCCACCATATTTTCAAATTACCAAACCTAATTTTAATTACCAAAGCAAGCTCCATTCCACAAAATTCCCATACCTAAGGCCTTTAAATAGGACCATAATTTTATTGATTCACCAAGCTTTGGAGAGCCAACAAATCCCTTATAAAACACTTCCCCAAAACCAAATTTCACTAAAGCTCTTTTCCACTTTTGGAGGTTATCAAGAATTCACATTGAATTCTTGATTAACTTGAGCAAAACCTTCATCCCATTCCTTTCTTGTTCATTAATTGCAGTAGATCTAGTTTAATTTGGTTCAATTTGAAGAAGTGCTTTTGGTAATTCACTTTTTCCATAAACCCATATTCACCATTAACATTTAAGATGTAGATCTTCGGTGCCTTTGATTCTAGATCCTTTGGATCTTAATTTTTTGTTTGATTGTAGGGATTTCACTGTATTTTGGTTTTAAAATTCGTGCAAATTCAGATCATGATCATCAAGTGTTTGAAAAAAGGTTTTGAAAATGGATATGCTGAATTTCAACATTTTTTCTGCTACTGGTTTAGTGTTAACCATTTTCAGTGTAATTTGGTTAACCGGTTAACCAATTTTGAATATGCAGGTTTTGAAAACTAGTTGCGTTAACCAGTTAACCATTTCCAGTGCATTTTAGTTAACCAGTAAACACAAGTCAGAGGCATTTTTTTGGCTTATTTTAAAATCCTTTTTGGTTGTAGATTAGAGCAGTTAATGTTCATTAATCCAAAACTACCTTTAAATGGATTATTTAATTCATTTAAGTTATTTTGCATTAGTGATACATTTTCATACTTGAATCCACCGAAATGAGTGATTGAACTTACAGATGGAAAAATACGATAAGTGTGACTCAATTTGGTATTCATCTTTAGTTTTGTGCGGTATTGCGTTTAGACGGCGATTTACATATCATTTATCTTGCATGCATTAGAACTAACATATCTCACCTTAATTGGTCATGGCCGGCCTCATTTGTAGGGTAATTACTTTGTAAATTACTCGGCGATTGCTTAACATAGACCTAAATGTGTCCCGAATTCGGAATAAAAATATAATTGGGTACTTGCACTTTCATGGACCGGACCTCTTCTTGGTCGCGTAATCCCAAACTGGTTGATCATTTTGCATTAAGAATAAAGACTTATGAATTTTTGATGCGTAGGTGCTTTGGGTCTCCTAATCGCCTTTAAAATTTCATTGAATTTGATTCAGTTTACCTTGATTAATCGTTATAGTGTAAGATGCTAAACGGATCCGATTGCTTTTCGATTTTGGTTACTCTTTTGGTTGTGGTTGATTAAGTTCACCATACCATTATTATGTAAATATTATTATATTATTGCTACTATTAATACTTTAGATTCTTTCATTTTGATTTCTTTTGTTACTAACATTTAATTTCTTGCATTTTTATTGCTTTTATTTTATTTTGCTTTATTATGCTTTATTCATCAATTATCATGTTTATTAATTGCCCTTATTTTTATTGTGTTGATTTTCCTTTTGTCCATTTGGACACGAAAATATTAATAAAGGATTAAACCTCTAAAAACTTGTGATATTAATCTTTGGACTATTGGTTACCATCCTTGGCATTGGAATGGAGTTTTGGACTTAGATTTTAGGACACCTCTCCTTTGCTTTGATCTTCATGAAGTTGGTACTTGCCTTTATTTGGCCATTTGTTGGCTTATAAGGATGGAACTCTTATGCTCATAATTAGAAGTATCATCAAGTTTGGTTAGATTTTTCTTCCTTTATCTCCTTATTTTATTTTCTAGGATAGTGTAAACACCCCAAATTTTCCCTCACTAAGTTCACACCATGGCTTATGATCTTTTCATTTGCATAAGTTCAATCATATCATCTCATACTGCATTTTTGCTTCACTGCATTGGTTCAAAGTCATCTGCATCTAGGGTTTGTGATATGAGCAATCCCTGAGCTATCTAAGCCACTCCAAAGGTCTTCAATCATCTCAAGAGGGCCCATGTATGTTCAAGCATCATATTATATCCTCCCAAGATCAAGGAAGTCAAAGAATCACAAGAACTGAGAAAGGCATGGAAGCAGAGCCAAGTTTGACTGCACAGATGACCTAAAATTAGGGTTTTGGATTCAGAGGCCATAACTACAATTTTTTTGGTCATTCTTGTTTCTATTGGTCTCTATATGTTATAAGGATCATACATACCAATTTTCATGAAGAAATTCAATGGGGAAGACATCTGATCAATAAATGACTTCTTGAACAAGTCAGTGCAAAATCAGGGCATCTGAGGCCCCCAATCATCCAACCAAAGGGTCTTCTCCATCATTTTGGGTGTATATGATCTTTATTTGTTCTTAGAAGAGTTTGGAAGTTCACAAAATTGAAGAATTTCAAGCCATTTGCAAAGTTGCCATTTTGGGAAAGTGACTTGTAATGCAAACTTGCCATTTTGGGAAAGTTTTTCAACCTCCTCTTTTTTATTCAAAAATGCTTCAAATGAAAAATTCTTGGTCATGAAAGTTGTAGATTGGATCATTCCCTTTTCAAAAAGTACAAGAACTTGATCTAATTCATCATAGAACTCAAGTTATGGCCTTGCAAAGTTGGGAAAAATCATAAAATTTCATTTATGTACCAAAGAGGGAAACTTGCAAAAACTCATACCAAGCCAATTTGTGACCTCAAAGTGACTTCTAACCATTACACAAACATCATACATGACCTATAATTCAGAATTTCCCAAAGAATTCTCAAGTTTCATGCCTTGATCATCAAGTATTTCAAAAGGGGCCAAAACCTTCACAAATTGCAAAATGCCCCAAATCTTGACATCCACTTGTGCTAGCTACAAAATATGAATTCCATGGACCTCCCTAAAGCCAGATGCGCAGGACATGCCCTTGTCCTTGGCCTGCCATGAGCCTATACCTCCAAGGAAAACTTTGTTGACTTTGTGCAAATTGAGCCATACCAATCAAACTGCTCCACAACAGCTCTCTGACCTATCAAGGATTGATACATGGTCCAAAAGCAACCCAACAGACACAACAACACAAGCTGAATCCTCCCACAACTCAGCATACACCAAAACCTCCTCTTATGCATTTCTCTTCGAAACTCAGCACTCAAGCCACAAACATCAAAACAAATTCGATAGAACAACTCACCATGATCCACTGATCATTTCCCACCCCTTGAAACAACCTGAAACACTCCAAATAAAAAACACGATTCTGGCCCCTCCTTGAATTGAACTTCAGCGAACTTCGCATAGAGGCCATATAAACTCCAACCAAGCATTGCAAACTCTTGAGGAAGATCATTGGAGGTGTTTTGAAGCAAAGAGACAGCCAGAAAGCTCTAGGGTTGAAAGCTTCGCTTCAGGTAGCCATGGAATTTATTTTTCCAGAACTCTTGTGATCGTACCTGGAGATCAGGATCCGATGCGGCTGGCCTCGAGAGCTGATGGAGACGGTCGGTGAGGAGAAAAGGGGGGTTTACCTGCAAGGCACTCCGATGCTAAAGTAAGTCACCGAGCAAAGAGTGGGCAAGTACAAGTATAAAGGTCAGAGAGATTGAATACCTGACCCCCTCAAGTGAGAGGATTTATATAAGGGGCTAAGTGGAAGATTATTGGTCCATATTGTGAGGCGCGGATCGAGGAATCCGTGAAAATAGGCAACGATCAAGACTAGCCGTTAGGGAACTTCGTCGTGGTCGGACTGCTTGTGGTCGACAGGGACCACTTTTCCTGATCCTGCTCGACATCGAGCAGGCCTATTGGATTGGTTTTCCTGGCCCAATTGTAGGGATTGGGCCGATCCAGAACAGGAGCCCCCTAAGTCATTGCTCGTGTGGTAGAGCAGTGACTTAAGAATGATTTTGTGCTCGGCGGTGAGCAGTGTTAGGGCCAGGGATCTACGCTGTCGATCTTCTGGGAACGGGCAGCTGGTGCATTGCTCGACAGAGGAATATGAAACGAAAAGCTGGAATATCTAGGAATTCGCGCCTATTAATGATTTGATGGCTAGTCTAGGGGCTAGCGTGTAGGGGTCACGCGTGCTTGCACGTGTTCCCCTTCCTATAAATAGGATTCTCAGGGCCCATTCTGAACTTTTCGCTTCATCTTCTTCTTTAACGCTCTACTCGTTCAACTGCCACCGCCCCAGCCGTCGACCACCGCATCTCTTTGCCGACCACCACTTCCAGAACGCTATTCTCTTCAAGAATGTCTTCTCAAGCGCAAGGTACGGCTTTTTTTCTCCTTTCTAGGTGTTTATAGCTTAGATTTTGTCGAAATGCATGTGGCTTAGGATAGTTTTGACGGTAGGTTTTAGATTTAAAACCGGTAAACCCTAGGACTTCTGCCACCGTAGTCGGTCGGTTGCAAACCCTAGCTCAGGGTCGACGTAGGTGTTGGTTGACTTAGACTTGGGTTTTGATAAATACCTAGGTTAGATCCTTGACTTATAATGTTGGGCGTAAGCCGTCGCTCCGAGCGATGGTCAGCCAGGGCTATAGCTCGGGACATAGTCTCTGAGCTGATGCGCGCCCTTTCACTTGTCGAGCGGTGGAAGGGTGGATTTGATATTCTTAATCGAATTCACTGACGCCTTTCCTCTGCTTTTCAGGTGAAAACTCGCTCGTGAATCCGCTGGACGTGCTTTCCGAAGAGACGTCGTCGGAAGATTCAGGGTCATCTGCGTCCATTCCTTCTGGTTCCGGGAGTTCCTCGGAGAGTTCGGATACAAGTACTACAAGAGCATCGACAGACTCGCCCCAGTGTCCTGAACAGACGAGGGTCTCGCCCGAAGAATGGGTGGTGGAAGATTTGTTGGACAAGGTGTCCTCATTTTCAAGACCTCGAACAGAGCCACTGCCCATTGTCGGTGACCCTGCCGATTGGGTTGTAACCTGCCCGGGGGACGATGACCGTATCTTCTCAGATTTTCGTGGTCGGGCTTTCTCCATGTAAGAATACGCGATCTCGGTCCTGGGGGTAACATTGCCTTTCAGTGGCTTTGTGAGTGCCGTGCTCGGGCATCTCTGCGTCTCCCCTTCCCAGCTGCACCTCAACTCGTACGCGTTTCTAAGAGCGTTTGAGATGACGTGCGCCCATATGGGTGTTGGTGCCACGCTTCCCCTCTTATTCCGCCTGTTCTCCTTGCAGCGCCAAGTCGGGCGAGGAACTGACCGGAAGGGATTTGTGTCCTTCAAGCAGCGGACAAAGATTTTTAAGGCCCATTCAGAATCTATCCAGGCCTTCAAAACTGATTACTTCCTGATAAAACCCGCGAGCACGGTGGCCGTGAGAGCAATGAGCTTTCTGGGAATAGACACTGACGAGAATGACGAGCCTAAGCTCGAAGATCAAGGTCAGGTGATCCTGAGGAGATTGTGGCTATTCCTATTTTCCTGGAGTCATGCTCATTATGAGAAACCTGTCGTGGAGTTCGTTCAGGTGAGGGACACATTGAATGATGATGATGCGGCCAGTTTCGAGGCCTTCAGAAAATTAATAGCATCCTTCACTTCGACCCCCCTGTTGGACGGAGATGGAAAAGTTATAGTTGATCAGGATGGGAGGGAAGCTGTGGAGCGTCCCTTGATCAATGTTACTGAGTTGCTGGCTTGCCGTACCGGGCAGGAAGTGTCCAACTTCTTTGGTATCTGTTTATTTGCATTAGTTAAATTTTTGCTTTAACTTTGTTGTCTATGACTAACTTGATCTTTTTCCTTTTTCAGGCTCCCTGACGAACCCATTGGACAAAATTCAAGAACGCCTGGTTCAGCAGCAGAGGAAAAGATCAAGGGTCGTGCAGACCAAGCTGACTGAGACGAGTGGCTCGGGGTCGGGCCCATTGGTCCAAGGTTCGTCGAGCGCATCGACCGGCTCCTTGATGAAGAAGCATAAGTCTGCAGCCACTTTGGATTTAATGGCCAACGCTTCTCCAAAGCCGAAGCATGGGTTGCCTCCGTGTTTCGTGATGCGCAACTTCTTCGAGGGAACGAGCATGGAGGTGGAACGTGCGGATTCTTTGTTCTTGGAAGGCATGGATCGTCCCGCTCGGCGATTATCTCTGGCCCAAGACGCAAGCGCGGTTATGCGGGTCCTAACAATGGCCTGGCTGACAGCCGAAGGGTGTCCCGGACTGGAGCGAGAGAATAGCAGGCTTAAGGAGCAGTTGGCTGCTTCTGAGGCTAAGCTGACAGCGGCCACTGAGGAGGCTAAAGCTGTGACCAAGGAGTCGACTGAACGGGCCGCCGTCATCGCCAAGTTGGAGGTCGACAAGAAAAGGGTGCTTGAGCAAAATAAAAGCTGAAGGATGCCTTTTGCCCGAAGGATGATGAGGATGAAGAGACTAAGAGTCTGGTGACAAGGGCTCAGTTGCTCGCTCGGATTGACCAGGATATGAAAGATCTGAACTCGTCGACTGAGCTCAGTTTCCAGAACGCGGTGGATCAAATGAGAGTTCTTCATCCTGACATGGCCTTGGAAGCTGGTCGAATCAGCTATTTGTACAAGGTCGTGGACGGTCAGATCATGGTCCCCTCAGACTTGGTGGTGGATGATTATCAGCCGGGGTCGACTGATCAGCCTGGCCAGCTTGAAGCACAACCGGAGCAGGAGGGAGCTTGTGAGGAGGAAGGCCGCCCGGGAGGCGAGGGTAATTAGTTTATGGCCTGCGTGCCTGATAATTTATGATGTTTCTTTTTGGGGGGCGTGGCCCCCTTTGTATGTAATCCTGAACAAGTCGGCCCTTCGGGGTCGCATTTTTAATTTCATGTGCACGACTTTGATGGTCGATTTTTATGTTTTATTTGCTCATAATGATGCGTCCGTCGGAGGACATAGTTTACTTGTTATTTTCACTAAGTGTTTGGTATGCATCTTTGCATTAATTGGATGTGATCGAATAAATACGGGGTGTGTATGTGATCTGTTGGTTAGGGGGACCAATCTGATTTAGGAGTCTTACTCCCGGTCGGTGCCCGGGCCAAGATAATGGCCCGGTCTCCGTGGCTTGAACATCCCATCGCGAGCTGGGGTTCTGCCTGGTCGTGGTAATTAGGCGACGTCAGACTCGTTCGAGTATCTGTCCGTGCGGCAAGTTTCTCTTTTGCCCGAAAGGAGATCTTGCTTGACTTTGTTATATTTGGGCTGTCGTGCTTGTACCTAGGCACGCAGTTTTCAGTCGGTCCCCCTTTCTCCTTGCTTGAAAGTTGAGTAGGGTGACTTTGTGATTTAGCTGTAGTATTGTTTGAGTTTCTCGGCGTTCCAAGGTCGAGCAAGCTCTTCCCCGTGTAGATTTTCCAAATAATAGGCTCCATTCTCGGTTTTTGCTCGGACGCGATACGGGCCTTCCCAGTTGGGTGTTAATTTTCCCTCGCGGGGATCTCTGTGATTTCTTCTAAGGACAAGGCTGCCTACCTCGAATGTTCGTCTTATGACCTTAGAATCATACCGAGCGACTATTTTTTGTTTGAGAATGGTTTCTCGAAGAGCGGCTTCCGATCGAACTTCTTCAATCATGTCGAGCTCGTCTCTCAAGGCTTCGGAATTGGTATCTTGGTCCATGGGGGATTCCGTGCGTTTCGATAGGACGTGCATTTCTATAGGGATCACCGCTTCGGTTCCATATGCTAATCGAAATGGGGATTCCCCGGTTGTTGAGTGGGGCGTGGTCCTATATACCCATAGTACGATATGTAGCTCCTCGACCCAATGCTTCTTATGCTCGTCCAGTCTTCGTTTCAAACCTCTTAGGATTACCCTATTCGCGGCCTCTGCTTGCCCGTTAGTTTGGGGATGCTCGACTGAAGCGAAATGTTGTTTCGTTCCTATTAATGCAACAAATTCTTTGAAGTGTTTATCTGTGAACTGAGTGCCGTTGTCGGTCACGATGGCGAGTGGCACCCCGAACCGGGCGAGGATGTTTCTCTTGAAGAAACGTAGTATGTTGAGCGCAGTGATTTTGGCTAAGGCCTCAGCTTCTATCCACTTGGTGAAATAGTCGACGCCTACAATTAAGTATTTATTCTGACCGGACCCGACGACGAATGGTCCTAAGATATCCATCCCCCACCATGCGAATGGCCAAGGTGACGATAATGATTTTAGCTCGGATGGGGGTGCTGCGTGCACGTCTCCGTGTCGTTGGCATTTTTCGTACCTCTTCACGTGCTCCTTTACATCGTGTTGGAGTGTGGGCCAATAGTATCCTGCCCGTAGGATTTTTCGAGCCAACGACCGTCCTCCAGGATGTTGCGCATTGATTCCTTCATGGACTTCCTTTAGTACGTGTGGGATATTTTCTTCTTCTACGCACCTGAGGAGGGGTGTAGAGAATCCTCGACGATACATACGTCCACCTACTAGAGAATACGAGCATGCCCTTCGTCGTATAGTACTGGCTTCTTTTGAGTCGGTCGGTAATTCTCCTTTAGTTAGATAGTTAAATACTGGGGTCATCCAGCAGCTCGTGTCGCCCACGATGTTAATGTCTATGCGGACCGACGATTGCCCGATACTCGGTCGGGGAAGCGTTTTCTGTACGACGGACTTGTTGTTTCCTTTCCTTTTAGTGCTCGCTAATTTGGACAGGATGTCTGCGCGGGCAATGTTTTCTCGCGGGATGTGTTTGACTTCCACACTTTTGAACCGTTTTAGTTCGCCTTTTACGAGGGCCAAATATTCGGCCATGTTATCATTTTTGGCCTGAAAATCTCCTAGGACCTGGCTTGCGACCAACTGAGAATCCGTGCAGATTGTGATCTCTTCTGCTTCCAGATCGGTCGCGAGTTGTATGCCCGCTAGAAAGGCTTCGTACTCTTCCTGGTTGTTAGAAGTGGGGAAAGATAAGGTTAGGGACACTTCGATGATTTTCCCCTCTTCGTTCTCCAAGATAATTCCGGCTCCGCTACCTGTCGGACCAGATGCTCCGTCCACGAAAATAACCCACCTGGATGAGACTTTCGGGTCTTTCTCGGTGAAGGTAAGTTCAGCCACGAAGTCGGCCAGCGCTTGAGCTTTGAGAGCTTGTCTTCCCTCGAATTTGACGTCAAACTCGGATAGTTCCAGTGACCACTTTAGCATTCGTCCGGCCATGTCCGGTCGACCGAGCAACTGTCTTATGGGTGTAAACACCCCAAATTTTCCCTCACCCATTCACACCATGGCTTGTGATCTTTACATGTGCATAAATTCAATCATAGCATCTCATACCACATTTTTGATTCACTGCATTGATTCAATGTCATCTGCATCTAGGGTTGTGATCTGAGCAATCCCTGAGCCATTTGAGCCACTCCAAAGGTCTTCAATCATCTCAAATGGGTCCATGAATGTTCAAGCATCATATTATATCCCTACAAGGTCAAGTAAATCAAAGAATCACAAGAACTGAGAAGGGCATGGAAGCAGAGCCAGGTTTAACTGCACAGATGACCTAAAATTAGGGTTTTGGTTTCAGAGGCCATAACTCCAAATTTTTTGGTCATTCTTGTTTCTATTGGTCTCTATATGTTATGAGAATCATGCATATCAATTTTCATGAAGAAATTCAATGGGGAAGGCATCTAACCAAGAGTTGACTTCTTGAGCAAGTCAGTGCAAAATCAGGGCATCTGAGGCCCCCAATGACCCAACCAAAGGGTGTTATCCATCATTTTGAATGTATATGATCTTTATTTGATCATAGAATGTGTTATAAGTTCACAAAATTGGAAAATTTCAAGTCATTTGCAAAGTTGCCTTTTTGGGAAAGTGACTTGTAATGAAAACTTGCCATTTTGGGAAAGTTTTTCAACCTCCTCTTTTTGATTCAAAAATGCTTCAAATGAGAAAACTTTGGTCATGAAAGTTGTAGAATGAATCCTCACATTTTCAAAAAATTACAAGAACTCATTCTAATTCATTTTGGATCAAAAGTTATGGCTTGTCAAAGTTGGCAAAAATCACATAATTTCATGTTTTGCACCAAAGGGGGAAAGTTGCAAAACCTCATGCCAAGGAAAAATGTGACTTAAAATGGACTTCTATGCATTACACAAACATAAACCATGACCTAAAATTCAGAATGCACCAAAGAATTGTTCATTTTCATGCCTTGATCTTTAAGAAACTTCAAAAGGGCCAAAAGATCACAAAATTGCAAAACCACACATAAGCTTTGATCCACTTGCAAATTGGCCTCAAATTCATTTCCATGGTCAGCCTTGAATCAAGCTGCAGCAGACATGCCCTTGTACCAAGACTGAACCAGCCCATACCTCTTCTTACACAAAAGTTGACTTTATGCAAGTTGAGCCATACCAATCAAGCTAGGCCAGCAAAAACTCTCTGACCAATCACAGCTTCACATACATGCCTCATGGATTACATTTCAGATAATCTTGGAAGCTGAAGCCTCTCATAAGCCATAGTTCCCAAAAACTCTCCCCCTTGCATTTTGTTTCGAAACTCAGCACTCAAGTCTCAAACATCAAAACAAACTTCACAAAACCACTCACCATGATCCTCTAATCATTTCCCAATCCTCATTTGGCCCTGAAACCACCCCAAGCAGAAACACGATTTTCCACCCCTTCTGAACAGAACTTCATCAAACTCTTAAACCAGCCATAAGAAATTCCAAACAAGCATTGCAAGCTTCTCAGGGGGTTCATTAAAGGCATCTTGGACCAAAGAAGCAGCCAGAAAATTCCAAAGATCAAAGCTCCAGTTCAGGTGAGCTCAAGAACAATTTTTCCAGAAACTTGTTTTTAAGTTACTAAATGATTCTTTATGCTTCACTGATCATGCTGATGTGTTTTGTTTTGAAAATGGTTGAGAAATGAGTATGTATTCATGTTCTGAAATTTTCTGACCTAGAACTATTTTGATTCGATTCTCACTTTTGATGTGTTTTAAATGTTGTTTGTTTGGTGATTCTTAATGTATGGTGTATGGGGATCATTTCTGGGCAGAGAGATTGGATTTTAGAAGCTTGGGGAGAGAGATAGCAAAATCTCAGGGGAGGTGTGACCGGAGAAGATGACCGGAGGTCATTTCCGGCCACCTGAAAGTCATTAGTGCATTAATTGTGGTTAGGGTTCAGTTTGAATGTGAGCCATAGATCTTGTTGACTTGGGTTGACCCGCGCGCAAATGAGTGTTCCAGATCTCTCATTAAAACCCTAATCTTATAATTAGATTTAATTAATTAGGTTTAATTTTAATTCAGCCAGTTTGAATCTGGGCCACAGGATTTGGCGCCATTCAACTCCCTCCAAAACCAGTTTAAATCTCAGCCATGGATCTTGCATACTTCTCATAATTTCATTTTTAATTCATTTATTTTGTATTTAACTTCTACGAATTTTAAAAATAGCAAATCATATTTAAAAATTCTGGATTTTTTTGTCAAGCATTTCATTAATTTTCAGAACCCAAAAATATTTTAATTTTTATTTTTTGCATTAAAAATCATTTTTAAATCATTTAAGTGTTTATTTTTAATTAGTTAATGGAAATTAATTAATTAAAAATGAATTTAGGTATTTAAAAATCACAAAAAAATTCACATTGCATTTTAAAACATTTAGAAATATTATCAAACTCTCAAAACAAATTTCTTTTTGGTTCTTGATGCATTTTGACAATTTTCATTGGAATTAAATTCATTTAAAGGCAATATTTTGGTTCAAACATAGAAAAATTCATTCTGCCTAACCATGAAGAGTTTGATAATGGTTCTTCTTGCATTGCATCCTTCATATCATGTTGTTTTTAGGGTTAAATTGGTTTGAATTTATCTTGCATTTTCAATTTAATGAGCATTTTTCCTTGTGAGGTATCCCAAAACCCTAATTGACTTGAGAAATTCATAACTTGCACTAGGTTAAGAGTTAGGTCCCCTCCTTTGGGCAGTGAACTTGTGTAGGGTTAAGGTTCCCTTGTTCCCATTTTCAATTTTTTATCACATCATTTGCTTCTGGTTTTGAATTTTTGCATTGCATGTTGTATGTAAACCCTAATTTGTGCCTTCCTTTGCATCCATCTCCCATTTGCTTGCATTAAAGAACTTGCCATGACATTTTGTGCATCCACATGATTCATAATACATCTTAGGACACATTAGAATCATGTTTGATCATTGCATCTTTCATTTGCCATGTTATGCATTCATATCATTTCATAAACTTTCAGGAGTTTCCATGGTTCAAAGCATGCTTCATTTGCATCCTCATCCTTGTATGATCATCCACAACTCTTGACATGTGTTTGCATCATATCTTAGCATCATTGAAGTCATGTTTATGCTTATGACTTTGGTTTGCATCATGACATTTCATCTCATTTGCATCCCATTTCATTTCCTTTTGCTAACCTTTCAGGTGGTAAGTGTTTGAGAAGTGAATTTGCCTTCACTTCTCACAATCTCTTTTCATCTCTCTTATGCATCATTGCTGCATTCTATCTTTGTATTAGAGTGAGCTTTCTCATTCATGCTCTTTCCCACTTTCTTCCTTCAAGCAACTTGTCTTCTTAAGTGAAGCAAGTTGTTTTGCTTCTCTCTGCTTCTTGATCCTTTTCATCTGTTTCTGTCCTTGGTGGCTCTTTGAAGATTTCTCCTCTTAGGCCTCATTAACCCTACGAACAACCAAGCATGATAACAATTAGGGTTTAATTAGTCCCCCCATTTAGCTTTTACCTTTGTGTCATCATTGAGTCTTCTCTTCCCACCTCATAATCAAGGACTAAACCCTAAAGGTTTTAAGGCTTTGTGATAAAGCTTATGCCTGCATCCTTCTATTAGGATGGAGTGTATAACTTTAATCCTAAGTTTTAAACCCTTAATGTGTTTAAATCCTTCAATCAATCCACTTAATAATCATTGAGACATCAGACTTGTAACTTGGGCCTTGCATTAGGGTTCTAATTCTTCCTTAATTGGTTAAGAAGGACTAACCCTAGTGTTAATGGACAAGTCCCCCTCAAGTTGTCTTACAAACCATAAAAATCACTTCTTCATCTTATCATTAATTAAAATCCATTTAATGAAGGCTTTGTTTTGTCATGAAGTTAATCCCTAATCATGGATTAAGTTGAGGAGCCTTCCTCAGCTTAAATGTTCTCATCTATTATCCTTCTATTAGGATGGTGTAATGAGTTCATTAAATCCCTGATTATGGCTTAAACTCATTACTTAACACTAAACAAAAACACCAAAAACATCTAAGTAAATGCAAGTAGGTTAATGATCTTAATCCTACACCATGGTGATTAAGTGTGAGGTCCTTACTTCATACTTAAGGTATTCTCATTACCCCTAATCAGAGGGAGGATGTGATGAGTTTACTAACCCTTGGTTTAGGCTTAAGCTCATTTTCTTATGATAAACACCAAAAAGCAATAAAAGCTTGAAATCACCAAAAACAAACAATAATCGTCTCCTCCGGGATTCTTTTCTCATCTCATTCACTCACAAACGAGAACTCGCTTCTTCCGTCTAATGCAAGACAGTTTGCACCTGAGCCAGACAGGTCATACACTTGAGCATAGGCAAGCAAGCAGTTCACAAGTCAATTTATCTTTCAGTCTCTTTGAGTCAAACTACGGTGTTCTGAGTTCCTCATTGCACGAGAGGATACGTAGGCATAACTTAACGGTTATCAAACAAAAGTCTCTGTATATTCCCCCTCTTTCCAGCATCATTCTTTAAGCCTCATAATCTTGAGCTCCTTATTCTTGTTCATACACTGACACTTGTCTTATACACTTCACACTTCTTTTACACTGACACTTGCATTCTTTCCAGCTTTGATACACATTTTAGCACTGATACTACCCCTTTTAAACACAAATCTTTTAAGCGTGGATCCCGTCGAGTACGGCGGAGAATCTGGGTGCTAATACCTTCCCAGGTTGTAACCAACCCCCTTTCTCAGTCTCTCTGGTTCGCAACAGTCTTATCCATATCTTCCTTAGGTCTATGCAGCATTACCTTTCCTTTGGGATAAAAATGCCTAGCTGGCGACTCTTGTCTTCTGAGTTCACCCTTGTGTGTTCTCATCCCTTTTGCTGACCGTTCGCGTCTGTACCCCATTTGACCTGGGTGTCATTTGGTGGTGGCGACAGCTTGGCGACTCTGCTGGGGACCCTTATACTATAACCAGGGCTTCTGGTTCTTTTTGTGGGTTCCTCCTAGCACTTGTTTGATTTTGTCGCTCCCGATAGGTGGGACCAGGCCCAAATAAAGGTACAGACGCGAACGGTCGGCGAGAGGGACAGTGAGAACACACAGCCGTGAACTCACTAGAGATGAATAGAGTCGCCAGCTAGGCATTTTTATCCCGGAGGAAAGGCAATGCTGCATAGGCCTAGGAAAAGGATGGATAAGACGGTCGCGAACCAGAGAGACTGAGAAAGGGGGTTGGTTACAACCTGGGAAGGTATTAGCACCCAGATTGCCCGTCGTACTCGACGGGATCCACGCTTAAAAGATTTGTGTTTTAAAGGGGTAGTGTCAGTGCAGTCTGTGTATAAAATAGCTGGAAAAAGATGTACAGGTGTCAGTGTAAAAGAAGTGAAGTGTATAATGATGTGTCAGTGTAAGAATGAGAATGAAATGCTCAAGAATATGAGGCTTAAAAGAATAAAGCTGGAAAGAGGGGGAATATACAGAGACTTTTGTTCGATAACTGTTAAGTTATGCCTACGTATCCTCTCGTGCAATGAGGAAGTCAGAACACCGTAGTTCGACCCAAAGAGACTGAAAGATGAATTGACTCGTGAACTGCTTGCTTGTCTATGCTCAAGTGTATGACCTGTTTGGCCCAGGTGCAAACTGTCTTGCATTAGACGGAAGAAGCAAGTTCTCGGTTAAGAGTGAATGAGATGAGAAAAGAATCTCGGAGGAGACGATTATTGTTTTTTTTTTTGTGTTTTCAGTCTTTTATTACTTTTGAATTTGTCATAAGTTAATGAGCTTAAGCCTAAACCAATGGATTTAGTAAACTCATCACATCTTCCCTCTGATTAGGGGTAATGAGAATACCTTAAGTGTGAAGTCAGCTTCTCACACTTAATCACCTTTGATGTAGGGTTAAGATCATTAACCTACTTGTGATTATTTAGATGTTTTTGTGGTTTTTGTTTAGTGTTGAGTAATGAGGTTAAGCCATAATCAGGGATTTAACAGACTCATTACACCATCCTAATAGAAGGATAATAGATGAGAGTGTTTAAGCTGAGGAAAGCTCCTCAACTTAATCCATGATTAGGGATTAAACTCATGACAAAACAAGCCTTTGATTAAGTGGATTTTATTTAATGGTATGATGATGAAATGATTTTTAGGGTTTGTAAGACAACTTGAGGGGGACTTGTCCATTAACACTAGGGTTAGTCCTTCTTAACCAATTAAGGAAGAATTAGAACCCTAATGCAAGGCCCAAGTTACAAGTGTGGTGTCTTGATGATTATTAGATGGATTGATTAAAGGAGTTAAACACATTAAGGGTTTAACACTTAGGATTAAAGTTATACACTCCATCCTAAGATAAGGATGCAGGCATAAGCTTAATCACAAAGCCTTAAAGCCTTTAGGGTTTAGTCCCTGATTATGAGGTGAGAAGAGAAGACTCAAAAGAGACACAAAGGTAAAACTAAGAGGGGAGACTAATCAAAACCCTAATCATTATCATGCTTGGTTGTTCCTAAGGTTTGTGAGGTTTACAAGAGAAGATCTTCAATGGAACCACCAGGAAGCAGATGAAAGGATCAAGAGAAGCAAAGTAACTTGCTTCATTCAAGAAGTCAAGTCACTTGAAGAAAGAAAGTAAGAAGAAGAAGAATGAGCAAGCTCAAACTCAAACACATATCAAAATGCAGCATGGATGCAAGAGAGAGATGAAGAGAAGTTATGAGAAGTGAAGGCAAATTCACTTCTCAAAGTCACTTACCACCTGAAAAGTTAGAAAAGGAAATGCAATGCAATGTAAAATGAGATGAAATGGTATGATGCAAAACCAAACCAGAAGCATATGCATTATGTTAATGATGCTATGAGATGCTACAAACCAGAAACAAAACATGTGGATGATCATACAAGCTTATGAATGCAAATGGAGCAAGTTAAGAAACAAGAACATACATGAAAAGTTATGAGATGCATATGACATACAACATGACAAATGAGATATGCAATGATCAAACATGCTTTCAATATGTCTTATGATGCTAAATGAATCAAATGGAAGCATGGAATGTCATGGCAAGTCATGTTATGCAAGAAAATGCAAGATGGGTACATATGGAAGCCCAAATTAGGGTTTATGAACAATGCAACAAACAAAAACCCAAACCAGAAGCAAACAACATTATAAAAAATTGAAAATTCCTTCAAAGGATCCCTAATCCTATACTAACTCAATGCCCAAAGGAGAGATCTCAACTCCTAACCTAACTCAAGATATAATTTTCCTAAGTTTTTTAGGGTTTTAGGGTTCCTAAACAAGAAAATTATCAAACAAATTGAAAATGAAAGGTCAAATCATGGCCATCTAATCTCACAAACTACATGCTAAACACAATGCAATGCAAAAAGAATCAAGGTCCAACTCTTCATGATGAGGCAGAAATGATTTTTTGAAGTTTGGATCAAAATAATGCATAAAAATGATTTTAATTCAATGAAAAATTCTCAAAATGCATCAAGATCAAAAAAGAAATTTGGTTTGAAGGTTGGACAATGTTTCTAAATGTCTTAAAACATTTCATGAATTTTTTGGTGATTTTTAAATACCTAAAAGTATTTTTAATAAATTAATTTGCATTAATCAATTAAAAATAAACTTTTAAATATTTAAAAATACTTTTTTAATGCTAAAAATGAAAATAAAAATATTTTTGTGTTTTAAAAATTAATGAAACTCTTGACAAAAAGTTTCATAATTTTTAAATAATTTTTGCTATTTTAAATAAATTATGCAAATTAAATGAGAAAAAATGAAATAAAAATCAAAATAAATGAAAGTATGCTGGATGGATGGCTGAGATTGAGTCTGGCAAGGAATGGGTTGACTGCGCGCGCAGATCAAAGGCCCATATTCAAACTTGGTTAAAACAGGATTATGAATTAATTAATTAATGGTTAGGGTTTAATGATGCATCTCAGCCACACACACGCGCGGCAAGTCAACAAAGTCCACTGATCCAACGTACCAGATTCAAACTCTCTTAATTGCAGGATTAAAACCCTAATTATTTTCAGGTGGCCGGAGAAGACCTCCGGTCGTCTTCTCCGGTGGGAACCCCACCTGAAAATTTCTAAAACTCTCAAAACATAACTAAAATGGAATCTAAGAACACAGAAATGATCCCCATAACCCACTGAATCAAAACCCTAACACAAACATCATTTATATTTCCTCAAACTCACGAATCGAAACAAACAAAATTTTTGGGCAGGACTTTCAGAACACGATTACATCCTTATTTTTCCACCATTTTCAAAACTAAAGACATGTTTATGATCAGGGAAGCATGAATAACAACTTAAGAACTTAAAAAATGATTTATGGAAAAAACGTTCTTGAGCTACCTGAGTTTCGAAGCTTTCAATCTTGCAACTTTCTGACCCCTTTCTTTGAAGCAAACCACTCCTTGTGACCCCTTGATGATGTTTGAATGCTTGGAAGAAGTTTATGCTGGCTGGTTAGGGAGTTTGAACAAGTTCTGTTCAAGCTCAGGTGAGAATGGTGTTCTTGATTCAGGCAGTTCCAGGCAAAGGTGAAGGGTTCTTTGTGACCAGGATGATGATTTGAGAAGGTTTGTGAAGTTTGTTCAAGTGTTTGTGGCCTATGGAATGAGATTCGAAAGTTCTGGCTTTGAGAGTGAAAAATGGGGAAACTCAGTTCTTGCTTGGCTCGGGCTTATGTCTTGCTGGTTTTGGTTCAGTGAAGCAAGGTGAGTTGATTAGTGGAGTTTGTTTGGGTGTTTATGGCTTGTGGAATCAGATTCGAAAGGTTTTGCTTGAGGGAGTGAGTTTGTGAATCTGATGTTCTTGTGTGTTTGAGCCTGGCTTGTTATGTGAAATGGCTAGCATTTTGTTTGCATAAATTAATCCCATTGGTCAGATGATGTGACTTGGCCTTTATTGATTGGTGTGGTTACTTTTGCAAAAAGTCCACTCTTGTGTAAGAGAAGCATGGGTTGTGTTCTAGGCTAGTACAAGGGTGTGGGCTGGCGCAGCATGGTGAGGGGAAAGGTTGGGGCTGGTTCAGCAGCCAAGGCAACAAGTGGTAGGAAGTGTGATGATGATTTTGCAACTTGATCACTTTTGGTTCATATGGAAATGTCTTGCTATACAAACCATGAAACATGTGATCTTTTGGTTCAAATCTGATTTTTAGCACTTGTATGATGCTTGCACATTGGTTAGACATGAATTAGAAGTCACAAATGCCTTGGTACAAAGTTTTTGCAAGTTTCTCATTTGGTGCATATCTTGAAAATTAGTGATTTTTGCCAACTTTGACACACCATAACTTTTGATCCAAAATGAATTAGGTCATATTCTTGTACTTTTTGAAAAGGGAAAGATCTAATCTACAACTTTCATGACCAAAGTTTTTCCATTTGAAGCATTTTTGGATCAAAAAGTAAGGGTTGAAAAATTGCCTAAAATGACAAATTCCTTAAAAGTCAACCATGCCCTAAAAAGTCAACTTTGCAAAAACTTGTAATTCTTGAATTTTGTGAACTTAAACCTTCTTCCATGATCAAATAAAGATCAAATACACTCAAAATGATGAAGATCAACCTTTGGTTGGGTCATTGGGGGGCCTCAGATGCCCTGATTTTGCACTGACTTGTCTGAAAAGTCAACTCTTGATCAGATGACTTCCCCATGGAATTTCTTCATGAAAATTGATATGCATACTCCCTATACCATATAGAGACCAATAGAAACAAGAATGACAAAAAAATTTGGAGTTATGGCCTCTGAAACCAAAACCCTAATTTTAGGTCAACTGTGCAGTCAAACCTGGCTCTGCATCCATACCAATCCCAGTTCTTGTGATTCTTTGGCATTATTGATTTTGAGAGGATATAATATGATGCTTGAACACACATAGACCCCTTTGAAGTGATTGATGACCTTTGGAGTGGCTCAAGAAGCTCTTGGATTGCTCAGATCACAAACCCTAGATGCAGATGACTCAGAAACAATGCAAAGACTCAAAATTGTGGTATGGGATGTTATGATTGTGTTTATGCATATGAAATGATCACAAGCCATGGTGTGAATGAGTGAGGGCAAATTTGGGGTGTTTACAGATTTGTGTTTACTGGGGTGTTATGTGCTATGTGTGTTTATGTGCTTTATTTATTGCTTTATGTACAGTTTTATTTATTGCTTTCCTTTACAGTTTTACATATTTCATACTGTCATTATCATTGCTAGTTCAGGTTTCTGTTTTGGTGGGTGGGGTTCTATTGAGAGTTTGAGGTCCTATACCTGGGACCTGAGTGACACCTAGGCTAGAGTGGTTCATGTTCTTTCCCATTCCATTTCGGTCTGGTGCGGGAATATGAAACACGGTTCAGATGTGGGTTTCTTCTTGAGAACTCTGTGCTACAAATTTCCTGTAGTGCTAGGGCTATCTGGGAAGCCTGCTAAGTCTGGATGACCTTTATTTTTTACCTTCAGAAACTGAGGTGAATTAGAGGAGGAACTTTTATGGTTATTGTAAACACTGTACCTCCGGGTTAGAAGTGTTTACACTTCTCATAACTGATCCAAGTCTGAGGATCCTTGTTCTAGAACACCACCTGTGAGGGGGTTGGGCTGTTTACAGGTTTGCAGGTACCATTGGCCACATCATACCCTGTTACTTGTTTTGATTAAGAGTACCTCATTTTGGACAGTTCTTGTGATTTGACCCAGGACATGTGACTCTTTATTTGAGTCCCCCACCTTGGTTACTGGATTTATGAACCTCCATCTGAACTTCTTGAACATACATGGGCCTTATATCAAGACAGATAATCAGATCCAGCTTGATCACAAACCCTTGCATATCATTTGCATACTCATCATTTGCATCATTTAACATTTGTTTATTTGTTTTTTAGGGTATCCACATTATATTTGGTTTGGTTTTGACCCCTTCTTCTGCATAGACCTTTGCTTCATCAGTTATCTCGCTTCAGCTATTCTCATCATCACCAGCATCAGCCTATCAGTGGCTCATCTCCAGTATCAGTCTTGATCCTCATCAGCACTTGTCTTCAGCTCTTCATCAGCACTCATGGCTACTCCCAGGAAGAGCAACATATCTTACCATTTCTTTGAGCCTGTGTTGACTGGTATCAGACAGGTCCAGTCACTTATTACTCCTGACCACATCCCATTGTTCAGAGAGCATTATGGAGGTATCCTGGATATGGTTATGGATCTAGACCCTTCTCAGAGGAGCATGATCCACACCTGCTTACAGTTTTATGATCCTCCTTTGAGATGTTTCACATTTTCAGACTTTCAGCTAGGACCTCTGCTGGAGGAGTATTCATCATTGATTGGAGTACCTGTCAGGGGTGGTGTCCCCTTCAACCCAGAGATGACTTCTCCCAGCAATGGAGAAGTAGCAAGATCATTGTACCTGGAGCCTACTTTGATTGAGCAAAATATGATAACAAAGGCTGGGATCCCTGGTTTGCACTTAGACTTCTTGATTTCTCAGGCCATCCTGAAGGCCACTTTGGGAGAGTGGAGGGCAGTCTGTGCACTGTTAGCCCTAAGCATATATGGGGTTATACTGTTTGCAGATGAGCCCAAATTTATCAGCAAGAATGCCATTCATCTTTTCCTTCTGAGGAACCCAGTACCCACATTGCTGGGAGATTTCTATTACTCCATTCATCAGAGTAATGAGAAACAAAGAGGGAAGTTGGTGAGATGATGTGCTCCTCTGTTTCACACCTGGCTGCTCAAACACTTGCCTAAGTCAGATGCATTCCTGAATCCCCACCAACAAAAGAATTGGGCCAAGAGGCTCATTGCTTTGACTTCAGATGACATCAGATGGTGCACCCAGAGCACCAAGGGCAAGGACATTATCACTAGCTGTGGGCAGTATCCAAATGTACCTCTGATAGGAGTAAAGGGTTGCATCAAATACAATCTTTTGCTGTTTAAGAGACAACTAGGCTATGCTTTGGTTCACCCTCCTAGAGTGCAACATTTAGCCGAGACCCTGTATTGTGAAATAAAGCCTAATCTAGCTGCTGTCAGACAAGCATCCTGGGCTTGGGACAACATCCAGACAAAAGGGATGGCTATTCTTGGAAGGTGCAATAATGTTGCTTCAGCTTAGTACTATGACTGGTCCCACGCTAGAGCTCAGATTACTGGGATGCCCTTCACTTTGGAGGACACACCTGGACCCTCTACAGTACAGCCAGCAGCCACTGTCAGCCTGGAAGAATTTGAGAAACTGAAGGAAAGGAATGAGAATCTATCTCAAGCTCTGAAGAAGACTCTTTGGGAAAAGAGTGATGGTCGTCTGGACATTGAAAGGTTGGAGAAGCTTAGGGTGGAGCATCTGGCCAAAATTGAGAAAACAGAGGACTACATCAAGAAAGCAAGAGCTGGGGAGCAAATATTGAAGAATGCCTGTAAGGAGGCCAAGCTTCAGAAGGCTAGGACTGAGCTTTATCTGCAAGAAAGTCAGGCTAGGTGGGTCAGGATCACTGAAGCCTGGACGCAAGAAGATCAGAGAGTTCTAGCCAAGATTGAGCAGTTAGAGGCCAATGAAAAGAAACAGCAGGAAGCTTTGCTGGCAGCCCAGAAGGAGATTTCAGAGTTGAAGCTTAGAGCTGGTTTGAAGAGATCGAAGGATCAGGACAGGCACAAGAAGCTGACCACTGCCATTGCCACCAGAAACCTCCTCATCAGGACTATTACATAGCATCCGGCTGGTCCAGTGACTGAGGCACTTCTAAAGGAGGTTAAGGAAGATGAGTTTGGACTAGATGTTTGACTTCTTTGCTTGTTGTTCATTTCCATTTGATGTACTTTTCTTTTTGTTGTATTTTGACCCTCCAGGGGCATATGTTGTAAAACAAACTATGTATGATTCACCCTTTGTAATATATTTTAGTTTGTTTCCATTGTGGGCTTTCTTTTTCTCAGCAACACCAAAGCATCTTCCTCGAGGTCTGGAAAGGTCAAAACCAAGAACCAAGCCGGATACCTTGGAAAACAAATAAGCATACTGCATTGCATACTAACTTTTGTTTTATTTTGTAGGTTTTTGGTATTATTTTGGTTGTTTCTAACTCTGTTGTGGTTCAGGAAATATTGCTCGCAGAAGAGTGTTCCCTGTCAACCGTGCACACCGGTATCCTACTCGCAACAACCTTCAGGGTATTCTAATGGAGCAAGTACAGCAAGACCTGACTGAGGTCAGAACCCAGATGGCTAATGAAAGAGTGGAGATGAGAAACCAAATGGCCCAATTCATGACTGTGATGACTGGCTTGGCCCAGAGCCAAGAAAGGTTAAGGGCATTTGTAGAAAGACAAACCCCTGAGGAACCTCATCCTGGGACTGAAGGAACAAGTAACAATGAGAGGGGACAGCCTCATGTTAATCCACCTATATTTGGACCTCATCTAGATCCGGAAGTCAATATCCCGGGTAATGTGCAAGGAAATACTATTGGGGGGAGGATCTTACAAGAAGACCCCCAGGAGGAGCAGTTTACTGTCATGGGAGCTGGAGATGAAGTCTATGACCGAAGGTTTGATGAAATTGCTGAGAAGTTGAGATCTTTGGAGTCTCAAAACTCTTTGGGTTTCGATGTAATGGATATGGGGTTAGTGGATGGGGTAAGAATTCCCCACAAGTTCAAACCTCCGTGCTTCGAGAAATACAATGGAACCTCCTGTCCACGAACTCACCTGCAGTCCTTTCTGGGAGACTTAAAGCATATACAATGGATGAAAAACTGTGGATGTTCTACTTTGAAGATAGCTTGACTGGAGCTTCAAGAGAGTGGTATTCACACTTGACCAGAGCTACTATCAGATGCTGGAAGGACCTAGCTGAAGCTTTCATCAGGCAGTATCAATACAATCTGGACATGGCTCCCAACAGGACCCTCCTAATGGGAATGTCTCAATCCTCCAGAGAAAGCTTCAGGGAATATGCCCAAAGGTGGAGACAACTTGCTGCTGCTGTCCAACCACCCATGTCGAAAAGAGAAATGGCTGACATGTTCATGAATACTTTGCAAGGAACATATATTGATAGGCTGTCTACCTTTTCTTCCACCAGTTTTGCTGACGTAGTTATAGCCGGTGAAAGAATTGAGAGTCTATTAAAAATGGGCAAAATTTCTTATAATGGTGCAAGTTTTTCCAGTAATCCCAGGAAGCCTTTTGTGGGACCTCGAAGGACCGGTGAGACAAATGCCATCCATGCCAGCAGGGGCAGACCTCAGTATGTTCACAGATCAGTAGCAGCTGTCACTATTCCAGCTCCAATTCCTCAGCAATCAGCATATCAACAACAACCGCATTATCAACAGCAAGTTCAGTATCCGCCACAGAGAACCTACAACAACAACAATAGCAATCAACAACAACGACCCTTTCAACAAAGACCATCACAGGCAAACAGGGTGATTGACCCTATCCCTATGCCTTATGCTGCCTTATTGCCACAACTCCTGAAGCTCAACTTGGTTGAGTTAAGGACATTGGCACCACCAGATCCCTCCAATCTCCCAAGGAATTATGATGTCAACGCCAAGTGTGCTTTCCACTCCAATGCACCTGGCCACAATACGGAAAAATGCAGGGCCTTGCAAATGAAAGTCCAAGATCTGGTGGATTCTAAAGCCCTCAACTTTGCACCCCCTCCAAATGTCAACAAGAATCCTATGCCTAATCACGGCGGCCCGAGGATTAATGCCATTGAGGAAGACAAACCATCTACTTTGATCACCAGTGTTGCACAAATTCGAACACCTCTGGTCGAAATTAAAGCTCAGCTTCTAGAGTGCCAGGTGTTCCCCGGGTGTGAGCTCGGTTGTGGGTATTGCAACATTGCAGTCAACGGGTGTGATAATTTGAGAAGCGGCATAGATGGTCTTATCAAAGATGGTATACTTCAGATCTCAACAACGACACCTACAAATCCAGCAATTCCTTTGACAACAATTCCTTATTCTTCTACAATAGCAACAACAATCATTCCCACCGATTCATCAATATCGTCAGCAATGGCTCTGTCCATCACTTCAACAAGTCAAAATTCAACAACCATTTCTTCTACAACATCAGCATCCACTCTTTTAGCAGAATCTTCTACAGTGCCAACAGAAATTAATGAAGATATCTCAGCGGTTACAATCTACTATGATCCATCAAATGTTCCTCCGAACAACAATTTCCAACAACAAATAGTAGCACCTCCTGCCAGGTCACCAGTCACAATTTACTACGATCCGCACACCATTTCAGTACCCTCCTCTACAGCAGTCAGTCCAGTTACTATTACGGTGCCTGGACCCGTTCCATATGAAAGCAGTAATGCCATACCTTGGCATTATGGCTCTGATCTCTACTGCAACGGGGAGAAAATCACTCTGGATTCTTCAACCTCTTCTCCACAAATTGATAATGTTGGGGGAAGCGGAGGCTTCACCAGAAGCGGACGCCTTTTTGCCTCACAAACGCAAAGACCTAATGCCGAAGCAGAAGCTGCTGCCAAAGCGAAAGGAAAGAGTGTGGTATCTGAAGAGCCGGCTGTCAAAGAAACTCAGAAGACATCTTTTGAGCAAGATGTAGACGATTTTATGAGAATCATAAAGAGAAGTAATTACAAGGTGGTAGATCAGCTTCACCAAACTCCCTCAAAAATCTCAATATTATCCCTGTTGATGTGTTCTGAAGCTCACAGGAATGCATTATTGAAAGTCCTGCACGCAGCATACGTGCCAGAGGAGATTACCGTTAATCAGCTAGAAACTGTGGTGGCACATGTCAATACCAGTCATGGACTGGGCTTTACCAATGCTGACTTAACAACTGAGGGACGTAACCACAACAAGGCTTTACATATCACCCTGGAATGCAAGGGTGCTGTTTTATCTCATGTACTGGTGGACACTGGGTCGTCACTCAATGTTCTACCTAAGAAAGCCTTAGTGAAGCTGGAGTATGATGGCTTGGCATTGCGTCCGAGTAATTTGGTGGTGAGAGCATTCGATGGCTCTAAAAGATTAGTGCTTGGGGAGATTGATCTGCCCGTGATGATTGGCCCGTAGACTTTTAAAATTACCTTCTATGTGATGGACATTCAGCCGGCCTACAGCTGTTTGTTGGGTAGACCCTGGATCCACGCCGCTGGCGCTGTTACGTCTACCCTTCACCAGAAGCTGAAATTCGAGTGGGAAGGCCAGATCATCACCATCTGTGGGGAAGAAGACATTTTTGTTAGCCATCTGGCTACATACAAGTACATAGAAATGGATGGAGAGATCCATGAAACTATGAGCCAAGGGTTTGAGGCCCTGAACATTAATGAAGCATCTGCTGTACTGGGAACCTCCATAACGTCATATCAGCAAGCCCGGAAGGTTGTTGAAGAGGGTACTGCCCAAGGCTGGGGCAAGTTGTTGCCCATGGAGAAGAAAGAAGACAGATTTGGGTTGGGTTATAGACCAACTCAACAAGATCAATCGGAGGCTGCAAAGGAGCCCAATTTTGTCAGCGGGGGAATGCTCACCCCGGATGCTGTGAACAACTTGGAAGACGAGGAGGAAAGCGACCGCAACCTGGAGAGCTGGATACGTCCAAGGATCCCGGGGAGCCAAGTACTTAACTGGTCTTCCCAGGAAATTATAAGGGTTACTCCTGCAGAGTAATTATTATTTCCTGTATTTTAAAGCATGCATCAAGTCTTGCATCTTGCCCAAGATGACAAGACTCATTTTGTAATCGGGCCATCTTGTAAATTTTGTGCAAATGGATTAATCAATGAATATCGGACATCTTTTGCAAACAAGTCTCTTTTTTCGCTCACTGTCTTTTCATTTTTTTCTTTTTGTACAAAAATAAAATGGCAATGTTTTCAAAATAAATAACTTCATTTTCACTTTTTCTAAACAAGATTAAAATTGATCACTAAAATAAACAATCTAAACCCTTGCAGAGAGTGCCTTTCAGATTGCACCGACAACAACACAGCTATGACTTCGTATAACTTTGACAATCCAATCAATCAAGCTGATGAAGGGGTTGAAGAAGATTATGAGCTACCTGAAGAGCTAGCCAGGTTGTTAAGGCAAGAGGAGAAGGTTATCACTCCTCCTTGAACTGAACTTCAGCAAACTTCACATAGAGGCCATATAAACTCCAACCAAGCATTGCAAACTCTTGAGGAAGATCATTGGAGGTGTTTTGAAGCAAAGAGACAGCCAGAAAGCTCTAGGGTTGAAAGCTTCGCTTCAGGTAGCCATGGAATTTATTTTTCCAGAACTCTTGTTTTAAGTTTCTAAATGCTTAAGATTGCTCCCCTGAACACACTGAACTTGTTATTTTTGAAAATGATGAAGAATTAAGCATGAATGGCTTGTCTGAAAGTTTCACCATTTTTGTTCTTTGATTCGTATCTTGCTTTTGAGTGAAAAGAAATTCATTTTGAGGTTGGGTTTAGATTCAGAGAGGTGAGAGGAGTAAATCTGGAGCTTTAGAGCTCCATAAATTGCCTAGGGAGGAAGTTTGGTTTTTGGCTCGTCGGAGAAGACGACTGGAACCACTGTTCCGGTCGTCTGAGAGTGATTAGGGTTAATTAGGGTTTTAAGTCAGTTTGAATATAGGCCCTTGGATTTAGCTTCGCGCGCGTTTTGGACGTCCCAGATTTCACATTAAAACCCTAATCAGTCATTAATTAGCTTAATTAGGTTTTATTAAATTCAAATTCTCAGATTCAATCTCAACCCTCCAAACACGCGCCAGTCAATTCCCGCGTCCCCAGTTTAAATCCTGGCCTTAGGATCTGCATACTTCTCATTTAATTTCATTTTAATTCATATTTTTCTTATTTGTTTTGAATATTTATTTTTTGCATGCTGACTTTAATTAATTTTCTTGACATAAAAACAATTTTTATTTTATTTTTTGCATTTTAAAAAAATTTTAAAAATAATTTAAATGTTATTTTAATTGATTAATGAAGATTAATTAATTAAAATAGCATTTAGGTTTCCAAAAATCACAAAAAAATTCAGAGAGCATTTTAAAACATTTAGAAGCATTTACAAACTCACAAAACAAATTTCTTTTTGGTTTTGATCATGTTTTGTCAATTTTCATTTTAATTAGGGTTCTTTATTTTGAATATTTTTAACCATAACTTCAAAAATTCATAACTTTTGATCCAAGTTGAGTTTGTGAATGGTTCTTTTTGCATTGTGTTAAGTATCCTTTCATTCATGTAAAATTTTTTTTTTCATTTTTATAATGCATTTTCAATTTATTTGGCATTTTCCCTTTAGGATCACCCTTAAAACCTTAGAAACTTAGAAAAATCATAAGTCCTTTAGGGTTTAGCTTCTGACCTTCCCCTTTGGGCAGTGAACTTGTATAGGTTTAGGGTTCCTTTGATTGCATTTTCAATTTTTATCTTGTCATTTGCTTCTGATTTTGAATTTTGCATTGCACCTTGTACAAATACCCTAATCTTTGCCTTCATTTGCATTCACTCTTCAATATGCTTGCATACATGAACTTGTCATGACATTTTGCATATCCACATGACATGTAAGACATCTTAGGACATATTAGAATCATGTTGGATCATTGCATCATCCATTTTCCATGCTTTTGCTTTCATTTGATGTCATATGCATTCATGAACTTTCATGCTTCTTACATGCCTCATTTGCATTTCCATCCTTTGTATGACCATCTTCATCACTTGACATGCTTTCATATCATCTCACAATATCATTTGCATCATGAATATGCTTCTTATTTTGGTTTTCATCCTTGCATTCATTTCATTTCATTTCCTTTGCTAACTTTTCAGGTGGTAAGTGTTTGAGAAGTGAATTTGCCTTCACTTCTCATAATCTCTTCTCATCTCTTTTATGCATCCATTGCTGCATTTTATCTTTGTACTAGAGTGATCTTGCTCATTCATGTTCCCTCCACTTTCTTTCTTCAAGCAATGTGTCTTCTTAAGTGAAGCAAGTTGTCTTTTTTCTTTCTGCTTCTCCTTCCTTCATCCTGTTTCTTCCATGGTGGCTTTTCCTTGAAGATCTTCTTGCAAGCTTCATAAACCTTAGGAACACCCAAGCATGATCACAATTAGGGTTTGATTAGTACCCCATTAGTTTTACCTTTGTGTCATCTTTGTGTCTTCTCTCCTCATCTCTTAATCAAGGACTAAACCTTAAAGGTTTTAAGGCTTTGTGATTGAGATTATGCCTGCATCCTTCTCTTAGGATGGAGTGTATAACTTTAATCCTAAGTGTTAAACCCTTAATGTGTTTAAATCCTTTAATCAATCAATCTTAATAATCACTAAGACATCAAGCTTGTAACTTGGGCCTTGCATTAGGGTTCTAATTCTTCCTTAATTGGTTAAGAAGGACTAACCCTAGTGTTAATGGACAAGTCCCCCTCAAGTTGTCTTACAAACCATAAAATTCACTTCTTAATCTTACCATTAACTAAAATCCATTTAATACAGGTTTTGTTTCTTCATGAGGTTAATCCCTAATCATGGATTAAGTTGAGGAGCCTTCCTCAGCTTAAATGTTCTCATCTATTATCCTTCTATTAGGATGGTGTAATGGGTCCATTAAATCCTTGATTATGGCTTAAACTCATTACTCAACACTAAACAAAAACTCCAAAAGACATCTAAATAATGGCAAGTAGGTTAATGATCTTAATCCTACATCATGGTGATTAAGTGTGAGGTTCTTACTTCATACTTAAGGTATTCTCATTACCCCTAATCAGAGGGAGGATGTGATGAGTTTACTAACCCTCGGTTTAGGCTTAAGCTCATTTTCTTATGACAAATTCAAAAAAAAGCAATAAAAGACTGAAAATACCAAAAACAAACAATAATCGTTTCCTCCGGGATTCTTTTCTCATCATCTTCACTCATAATCGAGAACTCGCTTCTTCCGTCTGATGCAAGATAGTTAGCACCTAAGCCAGACAGGTCATACACTTGAGCATAAGCAAGTAAGCAGTTCACAAATCAATTTATCTTTCAGTCTCTTTGAGTCGAACTACGGTGTTCTGACTTCCTTATCGCACGAGAGGATACGTAGGCATAACTTAACAGTTATCGAACAAAAGTCTCTGTATATTCCCCCTCCTCCAGCATTATTCTTTAAGCCTCATAGTCTTGAGCTTTGCACTCTTTCCTTACACTGACACTTCTTTTATTCACTTCATATTTCTTTTACACTGACACTTGCATTCTTTTCCAGCTTTTGCACATGGAATAGCACTGACACTACCCCTTTAAAACATAAATCTTTCAAGCGTGGATCTCGTCGAGTACGACGGACAATCTGGGTGCTAATACCTTCCCAGGTTTTAACCAACCCCCATTCTCAGTTTCTCTGGTTCACAACCGTCTTATCCATCTTTTCTTAGGTTTATGCAGCATTACCTTTCCTTCGGGATAAAAATGCCTAGCTGGCGACTCTTTTCAGTTCACCCTTTGTGTTCTCTCCTTCGCCGACCGTTCGCGTCTGTACCCCTTTTGGCCAGGTGTCATTTGGTGGGAGAGACAGATAGTTTCTTCATCTCCACCCCTTCTTTAATTTTCAAAATCTTCTCTCTTTTTCAAAGGATTCTTATTTTCTAAAATCATCACTTCTTTAATGAATAAAACTTTGAATTTTGTCAAGTGGATTTTACTATTTTCTTTTCTTTTGAAACTAATGAATTTAATCATTTTGACCCTAATTCAAAAAATATAAAGAATCAAACTCATTCAATTTATTTTTTGCCTTCGTGCACTTTTGTTTGTTTTGTTTAAAGAGTGCCAATTATGAGTCATTATTCTTTAGTCGTGTGCAAGTCTCTAAATCTCCATGGTTGTAGTTTGATGTAATTGAGTCTCTTGTCATTCGTGGGGGTTTAGTGGCATACTCGTCGATTTTATCCGAGTTGTCCCCCTCCCCATAATGATGTACGAGTCCATGACTTCATTCTCATGGTAGATTTTTTGGCCATCCACTTGAAGATGACAAATTTTCTTCACTTAATAAAATTAATCAAAACGAACCCTTTTCACTATTTGTACCATAAACTATAGGGTTTTGGTCTCGCATTGCACTTTGGGGGTACGTATGCATGAGGTGGTAAGCCTCTCCAAACAAAAAATATTAAAAAATAATTCTTTTCTCATCCCTCCACTCACATTTTACAAACCATTTTCAAACCAAAAGCAATAAATTTTTCAAAGGGCTCCCGTGGAGTACCACAAACATTTTGGGTGAGTAAAACCTTCCCATTTTGTAACTTATCCCCTTACCCGTTCTCTGCTTGTTTCTTTTAGCTTTTTTATTTTAGATTCATTAGGATTTATTCACTATTTTTTCTTTTTCCTATTGGAATAAAATAAAAGCGAGGTGGCGACTCTGTTTACTTTGAGTTAAGTTAACTAATAACTTACACTCATGATTTTACCGCTACAGGGGCTGGCCATAGGCCATAATTATTTGGCTTTTGCATTTACCCACACGAGCTTATGACACTATACAAGGGGCAAAGGGATGTTCATTTGGTTATTACGCATGAACTCTTCCTCTCACCGTGAAATCTTCGCTTTGCAACTTCTCGTCGGAAACTTCATCGTCGCCGCCATCAACCTCAATGGACTCTACAATGGATCAAGGTAATATTCATCTTCTTCCCTTTAATTTGCTATCTGAATAATGAACATTCATAAGTTTTCTCATGAAGTTCATGGGGACTTCATCATTTCTGGGATTTCTCATGAATTTCTGGCAAACTTGATGAATGTTCATCAAGGGTGTATGAATGTGATGAAGAACTAGGGTTAGGTTTCAGAAGATGAGACTGATGGTTGGTCCTTGTTAGATTCTAGTTAGGATAATTTAGTGTTTGTGATCGGGCATTAGGATGTCGCAGATGATGATCGTGTAGAGGGACTTGTCCCCGGTAGGTTTCTCACTCTTTAGTCTAAGGACAAATATGCTTTTAGTGAAGGCGAGTCTGACACATTGGGCTTGTTTCCTTTAATTCTTTATCTAGACAAAAAAGGGGCTGATTTAGCGATATTTCCCCGGTCCTAATCATTGTCCTTTCACTTGACTTGTAGTGAAGGGTGGATTTAAGATCGTTTAATTCACTATGTTTCCTCTGCTTTTCAGGTGAAGGGAGCCGGAAGGCCTATCACGGACTCGAAGACAACCTTTCCAGTGATGCTAACAATGTCGCGGATGTCCCCATTGCCGATAAACTGTGGATCATGGATGAGCCGCTAGAAACAACTTCTCAATTCTCCATGAATGACTCGGATGCATGGGGTCATATTGAGAAGAGGAAAAAAGTGTATCCCATGAACTGGAGGGCATTACCTCTGAAGGTTGATCAGAGGATATGCTCTCATTTTCCTGCTCTTCGGTTCCTCATGTACGAGTTCACGTTTTGCGGAGCTAGGTACCGATTGCCTTTCACGGGATTTTAGGAGGCTATTTTCATACATCTCGAGCTTGATTCCTTGGCGTTCATAAGGGCCTTTGAGTTTGTGTGTCGCTACCTGGAGATAGGTGCGACTGTAAGTCTGTTTTTCAGGATCTTCCATTTCCAGAGGAAGTCTCAAGATGGTCGACACAGTTGGGTGTCGTTGAAGCAGGCGAGCAGGCTCTTCAAGGCATATATGGATTCTATTCGCGACTTCAAGTACCGATTCTATGTCATTCAACCGTGCAAGGAGAGGATGGTTGCTTATTTTTCATTCTATTACAAAGAGGTCGTTGATGGAAAATAGAGGATGGTGGCTTATTTTCATTGGAGTTGGTGGACGTCCACTTTCGGCATGCCAGTGATCACCATATAACGAAGCCTGAGGATCTCAGTTCCGATAAGACGACTTTGTACAACATGCTTGTCAATTTCGTCTCTAGTTTTTGCCCACTGGACGTCGTGGATTCAAATGGGCATATCCTTCTGAAATCTTATGGAACGTCAGCCACCCAGGATAGGTTTATTAATGTAAAGATGCTGCTCGGCTGCCCGAATGATAATGTGACGATGCAACTCTTAGGAGGATTTTAGTTTTGCAGTCTTGTATCCGAAGATTTAATTGGCAACTGACTTGTTTATTTTTGTCTTGCAGGTAAAATGTACGAGATGCGCGAACGCTTGGTGAAGGCCAACAAAGGAAATCTGAAGAAAGGACCCAAAGGTAGGGTCGAGGCTGTCAAAGACCAGGCCACCTTTGAAGGGTTTGTTGTTACGAGAAGTTCTACTTCGGGGAGCACTTCGGTGGGTGGCTCTCCGCTAGGAAAAAGGCCGAGGGTAGAGGAGAAGTCCTCCCCTCCGAATACTACTACGGTGTCCACGGAAACATTAATTTTTCCTCAGTGTGTGACCAAAAGGTCGATATTTGACGAAGGGTCATCTGTCCGGGACCCAAACTTGGATGCATCTGTTATTCTGACTGTTGACCGCAAGGTCCTGAGGTCGGGGTTGTGCCAGGATGTTGCGCAGATGATAAGAATCCTTGAAGTTTCCCTTTCCTTGAATGACGCATATACGATGCATATAAAGGACCTGGTTGCGGCCAACAAAAGGAAAGATGACCTTGAGGAAGATAATGCGGAGCTCTACAAGAAGTTGAGCAAGCTCGAAGGGAACCTGGAAGCAAAGAAGGAGTTGTTGATCGTGCTAAGAGCCGAATAGGAGAAGGTGAAGGCTGCTATCTAGGAGAATGAGAGGCTAAAAGAAAATTTCATGGGGCTAGAAAGTACCTCGACGGTAGGCGAGGATGAGACCGAAGAGGAGAAGACTATAAAGACCAGGGAGGAGCTGATTGCCTGCATCCGTTTGCTTGGGAAAGATAATTTGGCCATGGTTTCTTTTGGCTTCAACAACGCCATTTCTCAGATCAAGGCGAAGAACCCAAGTGTGAAGTTGATTTTTGAAGGTACAGGTCCCCTGCACCGCGTGGAAAATGGGTTGGTGCTCCCTTTTGATGAAGAGTGAAGCTTTTTGGCCTGTGAGTCTTTTTACTATTTTTTGGTTTATAGGACTTAGTTCCACTTTTGTATAATTTATGATAATGCCCGACATCATGGTCGGCTTTTTGATATATATATATATATATATATATATATATATATATATATATATATTAAGTATTTCCCTTTTTACCTTGTTTGTGCATTGTTATTATGATCATATATATGCTTTAAATGTTTAAGTTATAGAACTGGGGATATACTCGACGTGTTATGATGAACTCGATAGTGTATGGAACTTGTCGAGGGACGAGATTTGTTCTTGCAAGGGGATCGAGGACGCGGTTGAGTTCCTTATTCCCTTAAGGCTTGGACCTTTCCCATCGTGAGCTAGGGATCTGCCACGTTGGTATGGCAACGACGGAGCTCGTTGAGGTGTCCCCGTCGAGCGAATCATCTTTCCATCAATCGGGAAAGTGTTCACTTGCGTTTGTGTTAAGGGTTGTACCTATACCATTGTACATCCTTGTGGTCGGGATCTTCCCCTCCATTAATGAGGCAGATTCGCCGGCAACTATTCCCTATTTTGGATGGGTTTAGATGTAATATTGTTTAAGATTTTCAGCGTTCCATGGTCGAGCAAATGGTTCCCCACTTAGATCTTCAAGGTAGTAGGCCCCCGTGCCAGTTTTTGACTTGACTCGATATGGGCCTTCCCAGTTAGATGGGAGCTTTCCCTCACGAGAGTCTTTCTGATTTCTGTTCAGGACAATAATGCCTACTTGGAATTCTCTTTTGATTATCTTGGCATCGTAGCGCAGTGCGATCTTTTGTTTTAGGGATTCTTCGTGGAGATATGCTCCTGAATGGATTTCCTCAACTAAGTCGAGCACTTCTCTTAATGCTTCATCATTGAGTTCTTCTTTTAGAGGAGACTTTGTCCGTCGAGAAGGTTCTTTGATTTCCACAGGGATAACCGCTTCCGTACCATATGTCATTCGGAACGGAGTTTCCCCGGTGGTCGATTGTAGGGTTGTCCGGTAGGCCCAGACCACAATGTGGAGTTCCTAGGCCCGTCTTTTCTTTGCCTTTCCCAGTCTTCGTCTTAAGTCTAATAGAATGACTCTGTTGGTGGCTTTGGCCTGTTCGTTCGTCTGAGGATGCTCGACTAATGCGAAGTGCTGCTTGGTGCCCATATTGGCAATGAAGCATTGGAAATTCATGTTCATGAACCGAGTATCTTTATACATAATCAAAGATTGAGGTACACTGAACCTGGCTAGGATGTTTCTCTTGTATAAATGTAAAATGTTGAACGTTGTGATTTTGGCCAGGGCTTCGACTTCTATCCACTTGGTGAGGTAATCAACGACCATGGTCGAATGCTTGTTTTGAAATGAACCTACTGTGAAGGGTCCAAGGATGTCCATGCCCCACTGCTCGAACACCCATAGCGACGACATTGTTTTTAGTGCGTCTAAGGGCGCGAGGTGAACCTACCCGTGACGTTGGCATTTGATGCACTTCTTCACGTGCTCTTTGGCATTGCTCTGCATGTTTGGCCAGTAGTAACCTGCCCTTAAAGCCTTCTGGGCTAAGGATCTACCGCCCATGTGTTGTGCATTTATACCTTCATATATTTCACGCAAGATGTCTGACACGCTTTCTTACTCGACACACTTGAGAAGTGGTATTGAAAATCCTCAGAGGTATATCTTATTATCTATTATGACGTATGAAGATGCACGATGTCTGGTGGCACTGGCTTTCTTGCTATCTTCAGGAAACTCACCTGTTGTTAAGTAGTGGTATACTGGAGTCATCCAATAATTATTGTCACCTATGACATTGATGTCGATGACTTCAGAGGATTTCTTGATGCTAGGTCGTGGAAGCGTTTCCTATATAACAGACTTGTTTCCACCTTTCCTTCGAGTGCTTGCTAGTTTAGATAAAACATCCGCCCGTGAGTTGCGTACATGGGGAATGTGTTGTACCTCCAAGAATTTAAATTGTGCTAACATTCGTTGTACCAATGCCAGATACTCGACCAAATGATCATTTTTGTGTAGTATTCTCCTTTAACCCGCGACACGACAAGCTGTGAATTAGTTTAGATTTTAATTTCCTACGCACCCATGTCTTTGACCAGGAAGATTCCTACCAGGAAAGCTTCATAATCAGCCTTTTTCTATATGTCGGGAACTAAAGGACTAGGGATACTTTGACCACGAGCCCTTCTTTGTTTGCGAATAACCTTCTGCTTCTAGTGAAACCTCCCACACCTACATTTTCAACCTGATGTTGAACCATCCCTGAAGTAACTATATCTTGTCGCTAACCATTGTAATAGACCTTAGCACCGTAGTGCCATGGAATGGCTCTATCATTATGATATGGAATTAGTCCTAGAACAATAAACGTGACAGGTGTTGGCCTTGCCGGAGCTGAGATTTCAACAGAGGTGAAATATATAGTCACTGTAGAGACCTCGTCCTCTTCTTTAGTAACTTGATCAAACTGAGTGCCCCCTTCATCAATTAATTTCTTAATATCGATCTTCAGTTTTTCACACTCATTTTTAGACCTTTCACAATCTTGGCACATTTCCCCGCAACCCGAGAATAAACCTTTCTTTGAAAAATAATTCTTCATTTCTAACAACGAAGTCCTTATGGAGTTAACATCACATATCAAGTTCAATATGTCATTATCTTAGGAGTGGGAGCAAAATTGATAGCCTTGAAATTCTTCATTGCTAACAATATCTCCCATGCTAAGGCATATGATATTGAAGAACATTAGGAGTGGGAGAAAAATTGATAGCCTTGAAATTCTCGGTGGTTTGGCCAAGAGCTCCTAAGTGAAACTCATAATGGGCGTTGGCATCATAAGCCTCTGGTATTTGTCCATCCTTTGGGCCTTGGAGGATAATATTGTGTAGGGGTTCTTTGTTGTTGGAAGTTTTGCTTATGTTGTTGTTGTTGCTGCGACGTAGGTTGATTAGTTGCGGCTGGAATGGTGACAACTACAATTTGGTAATATGAACCCTGATTTATCCTCTTTCGTTGGGTGTATACTGCCCCTACTTCTACACCCCTTCTCTTCTGACTATTCGAGAATGGTTTTTAGTTCCGGAAATGGAGGCACCATTGTTCTGGATCTTTTCTAGCTTCATCCAGTTCTCCATCCTTTTCCCTTCGATTATGATGTCAGAAATTCTTCTTGATTAACACCCTGCAAGGCTCTCCATGAAGTGTCCTGGGAGAGTATCCATGAATAAATCCATCATTTCTCTTTCAAGTAGAGGTGGTTGAACTCTAGCATCTAGCTTGCGCCACCTTTGCGCATATCCCTTAAAGCTTTCAGAGTTCTTCTACGACATGCTTTGCAGTTGGATCCGACTAGGGGCCATGTCGATGTTATATTGATATTTCTTCAATAATTCTTCCCCAAGTTCTTTCCAGTTGCGGACAACTATTCTTTCCAGTTTCATATACAACTCAAGAGATCAACCAGACAAGTTGTCCTGGAAAAAGTACATCCAGAGCTTTTCGTCTTTGGTGTAAGCAATAATTTTGCGGTAGTAGGCCTCAAGGTAGGTCTTGGGACAAGAAATTCCGTTATACTTATCAAACCCAGGAGCTTTGAACTTTGGCAGGATCACCAGCCCTTACATTAATCCCATGTCAGAGACATCCATCCCTAGGGTGTCCTTGCATTCCAGAGCCCGAACCTTTTCTTCCAATATTTGTAATTCATGATGACAGCCACCAGCACCAAAATATATGTCCTCATTCAGTAGTGAGAACTGATTAGACTGGTTATCTTCCACATGGGGAATTGGAACGAGAATACCCATCAGAGTAGGGGGTCTTTCAGCTCCCACAGGCGAACCAACAACATTGACGGGATTCCCATGTGCATCTAGATTGAGTCCTGCGCCCGGAACCTCCACTTGTGGTGCATCAAGCCTTTGAACAATGACCCACAACTATTATTTCCCCAAGGTAACCCCTTGCATCATGTTCATAAATTCATTCATGCGTTAGCAAAGCTCATCCAACTCAGTCTTCACAACATCCATGATGTACCGTTGATTTTGTCAAGTGGCGTACTTGTGAGTGTGATGGTTTATTATCCTTCCTATGAAAATCAAATAAGTTAGGAAACCTGGACAATCTATTAAAATGCAAGAAATGATATGCATGATATGAAAAGGATGTGTTTTTCATTCTCAAGGTCGTTTATATCCCAATTCTGGTATTCAATAATAATTTAGAAATCCATATAGCTTTTTGGAACCCGACTTTTTGAGAAGAAATATTCGCCAAAGATCATATATGGTTGGTTCAGATGAACAAGTGTCGGTGCATAGACAACAATCAGAAAGCTTAATTAGACCAAATAACATAAAATAAGCTCAAGAGCAGCAAAAGATCTCCCCAGAGGGTTACAAGTTTCTACAATAATGAAAATAGAAAGAGTATAAAAGATTTTGACAACAAGCCTATGGGTAATCAGGTATAATCAAAGGAAACTAAGCCATATGGAACTCCACGTCCTTCAACCTCCAGCTAAACTACTTGACAGCCTCGAACAGTTGGGCAACATCCGGATGTCCTGGGCCTTCAATTAACCTCTGGATGAGCATATCTCTTTGGTCAAAAGAAGCATTCAAATCACTGATCTGTTGCAAGAACACCTCTTCATTCTCCCTATTGGAACCTGGCTCTAATCTAGCCTTCTTATTTTCAGCACGGATCTTGAGTTCTTCTATTTCTTTCTGAGCATCTTCCATCAACACTTGGTTATGCTCTAGCCTTTGGAGATAATCCCTACATTGCTCATGGGCCTTCTGAAGTTATTCGTTCTAGCTTTCCAATTGTGCCTGCAGATCTTCGATCTTCAGCTTGAATTATTTCTCTATCTCCTTCTTCTTTTTCTGATTTGCCTCCCATTACAGCTTTGTTGATCTCAGCTAAACCCTTCTTTTTGAAATAGAACTCCCTATCTGCAAACTCTTTCTTCTTATCCTCCATAACGTTTTGAGTGAGATGGACTTTCTCCTCCAATGCATTGTTAGCATGGAACAAATGCTGATAAAGACTATTGATTTCAGAACTCTCAATTCTGACTTTATGAAACCCAGCTTCCAACTTTTGATACTCTTCAATAAGCACTGTGGTCTGTGGTTCAACTCCTTTGGAATACAAAGGAGATTCAACTAAAAAGGGAGAAGCATAACCTCGACCCAGTGTCTCATCCAATCAACATATGGTGTATAGGTATTGGGATATACTCTTCCAAACTCTTTCTTTCCCTTTTTGACTTTAATAGTCCAATCTTGAGAAACCTGGATAGACAAGTCTTCATTCCCTCTAGCCGGAAAGTAAAGGATTCTGCAACATCTTCCTTGGGGGGAGTCTTCAAAGGATATTTCACTTGCTTGATAGCCAACACTGGATTATGATTAATTCCCCCTCTTCTTCCCAGCAAAGGTACATTAGGAAAATTACCTCAACTAGTAATCAACTCTTTTCTAGTCAGGTCTTTGTTGTAGCACCAAGTGATGTCATTAGAAGTCAAACCCATCAACCTCTTAGACCACTTAACATCCACTTTAAGCTCTACTAAATGTCCTGACTTTGGAGGATGGTGATCAAACCAAGTGTAAAACAGAGGTGTACAACAGAGTACCAATCCTCCCATCTTCCTCTAATTCTTGTAATGGACAGAGTAGCAGAAGTCTCTCAGCAAGGTTGGAACATGGTTTCATTTAATGAAGATAGCTATTGCATCCATACTCACAAATTCTTTTTCATTCGGGAACAGACTAATCTTATACACGATCAAAGCTAAGACTGCATTGAAATCCATCCACCTTTGCTCTTCAGCACATCTTCTGGCTTCAGAAATCAAGAATGCCAAATGGAATCCTTTACATTCTCTCTTATCTTTGATGTTGTCATTGACAAGAGCCAAGTTCAAGTGGGTAACTTTAGCAATATCTTCATTCAGAGGAACCCTATGTGAACTGTAGAATGGAGGACTCTCTCTGACCGGAACCCTCAGGATACTAGAAATATCTTCCAAGGTAGGAACCAGAACATAATCAGGAAAGATAAAACACCAAAACTGGGGATCATAAAACTGGAGAAGAGTATGAAGACCATTATGTTGTTCTGCAGTTGCTTTGTCCATGTAGCTCAAAATCAAACCATACTTATTTCTGAAGCTTCTAGCACCTTATCATTCATCAGACCAACCAACTCTTGAATTTTTTCAGTTTCTGGCCTTGGGAAGGTGTAGTGTACATTATTCTTTCGAGGGATGTCTTCAGCCATCTGGAATAAGAATACAGAAAACCACCAGAATCGAGAATAACAGAGAACAATCTAAGAAATGAAAAACACAAAGGGTTAGTGATGATATGGTGCAATGCAAGGCATGTGATAAGTGATACATGTATGGTGTTGGTATAGAATAAAGTGTCTGCATATAACCACAATAACAGTATCATCTCTATACGAACCCCATAATTGAGAACCAAAGAACCACATAGAATCAGGTCAAATCATAGGACAACATTGATGAAGTGGGTAGGTAGAAGGTTAAGGTTCCTGCAAACATGTAAACAATCTCTCCATCTCACATGTGTGCTACTAAAGGTCAACATCACAGACTCTCTGGTCAAGAAGTGATAATACGGTCACCGTTTCCGGTTTGACATTCTACACTAAAAGAGGAGGTCTCAGTTGAGTCCTAAAAACAAGTATCCTCCATAAGTTCCCAACTTCAAGCACTGAGATCGAGAAGCAATAGTACATTCATCCTGAAGGGTACAATATTATCGCCATACAAAAAGTGATTTTACCGAGTTCTTACGAGAGAACAAGGCTATCCTATGCGAGTTCCCAGTGGGCCCTCGAGTGCGAGTGGGTTTGCCAACAAATGTGGTCTGCCACTGTCACCACTAGAGAGGGATGTTTCCACAAAGGTCCTCAATAATCGGTCCCCAGATGCATATAACTATCAAGGTCATATCCTGGAGTAGGAAAGTCCCTTATAACAGAATAGTTCTAAGAAGGTCGCAATCTGGGTATGGAAATCACTACTACTCGCATGATAAGATATCATGAATGTAAAGTGAATGTCCATGCTAAAGTCTAGGGTGCACTCGAGCCTGAGTATTGGGCGCATCTCACAATAACTCCCATCCCGCCAAAGAAAACTAAGTTAGACAGTCCAGTATATGATGCATGAAAAGTAAATGCGGGAAGCGATAAATAAAGTTGTAAATAAAATAGTAAAGCTAAACTAAACACGCAACAACAAACATATAAACACCCAAAGAAACAAAAATAGACAAGCTCTAGGATTGACTCACATTAGGAACTATAGAAATTCTGGTTATTTCTTCCCTAGCATAGTCTCCAGCTGCCGCTCCCGGGATTTTCATCTTAGGAAAGTGGCGCGGAAAAAGAAGTATTGTCGCCAGCCAGGCATTTTATCCTATGTAAAGGGAAAGGTAATGATGTACAAAATTGGGTAAAGGAAAGAGCGAGGTCTTGCGAACCATAGAGAATGGGTAAGGGAGTCGGTTACGTGAAAGGAAGGTATTATCACCCCTTCACGTCTGTCGTACTCGACGGGAACCACGCTTGCTTGTACTGCTCAAAGGGTGTACACATCTGTTTCATCTGCTGTTGAATTGAAAAAAAAAGAATGGGAAAAATGTAGGAAAAAAGAAAGAATTGTGCTCGAATGGGCCCTACCCCACTATCTACGTATCTCATCGGGAATGAGAATCATAGTCAACATAGTTCCCCTAACAAGGGAGGAAATTTTTTTGTTTGTGTATTTTATGATTGAACTGCTTATGCCTATGTGTCATACCCCAAATTTGTCCTACCTGTATTATTTTGTTTCAGCTTAGTTACCTTTATTCAAAATTTAAAAAAAAGGGTCATTTATTTTCAAAAAAAAATCATCGAGATTTTCTTTTTAATTCAATTCCGTATAATTCAATTTCATATAAGCTTTATTTTTTTATTCAGGCCCATTTACTTTTTTTCTTCTACACAAAAATTACAAAAAATCCCTTTTTACCTCATTATCCTTTTTAAATCATTTTGTTCTCATTACTTTCTTTTTCTTTTTTTATTATCCATTTTAATAATTATTTATCTATCCATTTTTTACAAGTTTCTAATTTTTTTAAAAAAAGTCTATTAAAATTCCATTATTTTACATCTTCAATATTTTAAATATTTTTTAGTTAGTTTTTCCTTTATTTTTATTATTATTAATATAATCATTATTAATATGTTTATTATTATAACTATTAATTAATATAACATGTTCACAATTTTTTTTGCAGCCAATCCTCTTCACGTGTTAACGTGTACAATTTTCAACATGATCCACTGACCCCACCCAATACAGTACTAACAACTTCTTTTTTCATTGAGCCTCCACTACCATTAACAAACGCGATACATCAACACGCACAACAAACACAATTCCAACAACAATTTTTCAGCCTTCATCCTATTCAATTCCAGTTCATAATTTTCATCCTTATCTATTCCTCTCAAATTCTCCAATTTACCCTCAAAATCTCTATAAAATCAGCATTCTAACCATTCCAAATCCAATCTTGGATAACCTTATTAACACCCTGCAGAAATTCTTTCAAAAAATTCAAGCTTAAACAAAATTAATAACCTCACTCAAAATCCCTGTTAATAAATCAAACATAATAATTTTCAACCATATTTCATCACCAACCTTAAATCATTTTCTTATTTCTAAAAAACCATAACAACATCCCAAATCCCAACAACCTCTGAACCATCTTCAACATCTGCATTTTTTTTCCTTTTCCTAACACAAATCACCCTCACCGCCGCATAAACACAAACACCTTAACCCCACAAAAAAAATCTGAAAACCGCACAAAAGCAAAGACAAAACCCAGATTCGTACTCCACCATAACCGAACCTTTCTTCGTTAAAACAAAAATGCAGAACCTTGAGAATCCTAAGCAAACCACTCAAAGGCGCTCACAAACGAACACCACTGTGAGAAACGAAAGCTGAGCCAAAATTGTCGGACTCCACGAAACGCCATAACCGAATCCACCCCAATCGAACCAGAACGACACCACGAACTATAAACCCGAAAGAGAATCAAAAAGACTCAGTAATCGAACGCAGTGTCGAAATCAAAACGAACACCACAAATCTGAAAATCTCATATTCGAAAATACTAATCCAAACGAATCATACCGTGAAACGAAAACGGAGAGAGCGAGTAACCGCGAGGAACTTGAAACCAAATCTGCAAACGAAAACCGACCGAGAGAACCAACTGAAACTTCCATAAAGCTGAGAGATACCGAAACAAACTTGAGACACCGTGAAAGCCAGATCAAACCGCGAGAGCAGAGAGATCGCAGGGTGAGGAAAATACGTGTTTCTGATTTATGGAGAAGAGGAATACCTTTATTTTGGTTTTTATATTTTCTGTTTTTACTGACATTAAGTTTTGTTTTTTAAAAAATCATTTTAAACTTGTTTTATTTCTTTTTTTCTGATTGTTAAGGGGCTTGGCCCATCTTAATTTGCTGAATGCACATTCATCCTCCATCGCCACCCTCTCTCTATGCATTTTTATTTATTTTTATTTTTCTTTGGTTTATGTTTTAGTTTTAGAAATGAGTTCAAGGAGCCCATCTGCTGCTAATAACACCCACCACTCACTAAATACACCACCTGTCTCTATTATGTTTATATTCTTCTTTTTTTTATCTAGTATTTATCATTCTAAGTATTTTTTAGTTTATATTTCTAGATTTTTTTTCCTATGTTTATGCTTCTTGGAAACATTTTATCTATTTTTAGTTTTGGATTCTATTTTTATTTCCGGGGACGATGATATATTAAGCGGTCAAATTATATTCGATTTCATTGAATTGAAAAGTTTGATCAATATGAGGCCGCTTAATTTAGTTTATTTAATCGCTTTATTTTTATTGTATGGTTGATGAACATCTAAATAGTCTTGAGATTCGTCGCAAGCTGACTTGACATCTCGATTAAATGATGAGACCATTTTATTTTATTTACTTAGTTTATTTTATTTTCGCATTTTAATAAATCAACGTTCGACTCTTCATAGAATGATTCTAAATTTTGAATCGGTTCTAAGGTAGTTAAAGAGCCACATTTTGACGCTTTCGATTTAATAAAAAGGTCCAACGCCTCTGAATAGTTTGATACACTGCACACTCGCTTTCTCTTGGGCAAAGTACAACGAGTCCTTTTATTTCATACAATCCCGTGTAATTTATTTTGTATCCCTCCTCCCATTTCGATGTACACACTTTATTTTCCGCATTTATCGTTTAGATCGCTAGGAGCACCCTTAGGGACTAGGTTAGATCTCGCTTAGTTCGTGAACCCTTGGTCCAATGCCAAGTGGTTTCACTCTCACACACTCACACTTTATTTTTCAGTTATCATTTCGTTTACTAGGATCCACCTAACCTTGCGAGCCGAGCGCATTGTGCCTCGCTAACAAACCACAAAGTAAAACTCCATTTGCATTCACCCCTTAACCTTAAAAACCAAAACATTTCTTCTTAGATCCAAACCCTTGATCCAACGTCAAGCATTCTTAGGAAATAAAACACATTATTAATACGAGAAGAATTGTACGCCACAAGCCTTAAGTAGTAGAAAGGAGGACTACGAGTTGTCGTTACTCACTCCGATTATTTCATCGCCGGACGCTGGTCCGAATCGAGCGTAATAAACTACCTATAGTCTTTAATGCAATTCAAATCCTAAATCCTTTCATCGAAGAAAGGTAATAAAATCAACAACCATCACCCGTAGTAGGCCGAACTACGAGACTCTGACTTTCCCATTGCACGAGGGAGTACGTAGGCATGAGGATCTCAATCCTTGCCGAGCACCTAGGATCAATCAAACTTATAATCAAAACTCATTTCCCTCTAGCAGGTAACTCATTAATCATAAACATCCTTTCACGCGTGACAACTTAGATGGTTCCCATCGAGTACGATGGATGTAGGGGGTGTTAATACCTTCCCCTGCATAACCGACTTCCGAACCCAGGCAATGGTTGCGAATCATTTGTCTTCATACTCCTTTTTAGACGGGTTTTATCTATATTTTCCCTTTCCCCTCTTTGGAATAAATTAGAATTAGGCGGTGACTCTCGTGTTAGCCCAGCGTGCGACTCTTCTTTTAGATTGCGTAAGGTCGTATTTTTCGGGGTGCGACAGCTGGCGACTCTGCTGGGAACTGGTTCACCCCTATGCGAGTCAAGCCTAGTCTAGGTTTCCATGCTTGTTTGGATGTTTGTCTTTATGAATTACTTGTTTATTTTTTATCGCTTTCTTTATCGCATTCCATATTATATATCTTGTGTCTCCTTGGTACTTTGATTGCAAAAGAAACTTGAGGGAAAGGCTCTATACACGAGCTTATGAGTACAAACAATTAGGAGAGCTTGTATAATATTGGCTCCCGAGAGAAATGCTCTCGTGGACGGTTGATACGAAGAATTCGCTTGGAGTAGATTCTAGTGTGAATGTTGACGACCGTCATATTGATGGCGTAGACGATCAGTGTTCTCATTAGGATCGTAGATTCTAAGGACCTTAGAACCACTTTTGGGCTCAAACAATAGGTTGATGGTCGCGTAGTATGGGGCACCGAGGGGTTACTCTTGTGTAGTTCGATACGAAGACCTCACTCGGAATAGATTGTCTCAATGGAGTTGACTGACTGCCGGACTGCCAACATGTCCAACAAACAATTGAGACAAGTCTATAACTCTGAGACTTTTGTTTGAAACCAAGTGTCGATGGTTGCGTAGTATGGGGTACCGAGAGGTTGCTCTAGCGTAGTTCGATATGAAAACCTCACCTAAACGAGATTCATATGAGGGAGTTATTCAACCGTCATATTTATGGCGTGTCTGATGAACAGCCATATGAATTGACAACTTTGGGTTCCTAAAACTTTAGAATCTACCCAGTGAGTTTCCAATCAGAGTATCCTCCATTTGTACCTTGGACTCATGAGAACTTGTGATTAAGGATCCTGGATTTTGACATTGCATATCATTTCATTTTCATTATTTGTTCATCCTGTATTTCATTCCAAATCTGATAACTTATTTCCTGTTCCTCCATCTTCAGTAAATCAAGCTGGTTTCCCGACACCCGTATCTTTCCTGACGCTCGTATCTAACTCGAGCCAACACTAGAAGACTGATGGATAAGATTCAATAAGAGAAAGTTGCTATGAGGGAAGAGATAGACTCGGTCAAGAGCAAGATCGACCAGATTTATGAGACAATACAAGCTTTGGCCAGAATGGAGCAACTTCGCGAAGCCGCTGCCATAAGGAACAATGTTCTCATGCAAGGATCTACCTCGCACACAACGCACTCAATTCCAATTCCAAATCCTTTGGTCTATGGTTGCCTCCAGGCTTCACTCCTGTAGTTGAAGAAGTCACTTCCCAACCAATACCTACTTCTGGAGTTACTGTCGGTGCTATTCCTCAAGCTCAACCTGCCGTTACTCAGGTTCAGATTCCTCATGTTGAATGGAATCAACAAGTTGAGTATGAGATGCATACTGTTGTTCCAATCACCAACCCTCATGTTGTTCAAGCTTCTGAAGCAATGAAGATGTGTCGCGAGTTAGATGAAAAACTCTGAATCATGGAAGGACATAACTCAACCTCTCTGAGTGCTTCAGATATGTGCTTAGTTTCAGATTTTATGATCCCTGCTAAGTTCAGGCTATCGAAATTCGAGAAATACAAAGGTCTCAGTTGTCCTGAACTCCATTTGAGGATCCCTGCCAAAGACGACAAACTCATGATCCATTGCCTCCAAGACAGTCTGTCTGGAGCATCTCTAGAATGGTACATGCAACTTGAACGAAATAATGTGCATACTTGGCTTGATCTATCTGATGCATTCAAAAAGCAGTACAAATACAACACTGACTTAGCTCCGAACTGTACTCAACTTCAGAATATGACTCAAAAGTAGAACGAATCATTCAAAGAGTACGCCCAACGCTGGAGGGAGTTAGCGGCTAGAGTACATCCACCATTGGTTGACCGTGAATTGATTGATATCTTCATGGGTACCTTACAAGGGAAATACTACGAGAAGTTGATCAATAGTGTGTCTTCCAGATTCTCAGATATGGTGATTGTTGGAGAAAGAATCGAGAGTTTGAAAAGTGGAAAAATTCAAGGAGGTTCTAGCAGCTAAGCCAGTGTTAAGAAGCTTTTCAACGGGTACAAGAAGGGCGAAACAAATGTTTCTACTGAAAGTGGAAAGCCTCAACAAAGTGTACCTACTTCACTACCTTACTATCAGTATCTGTATGTTGCTGTTGCGCAATATGCCCATGTGTCGTATCAGCCAATTCCTCCAATGCCTTATCATCCAGCTATTCAAGCTCCATTTCCACCTCAGATGCCTTACCAACCTCGTCCATATCCTCTAATTGCAAATGTTGCACCTAATCCATACCAGAAACCGGCTTATCCACCACAACCCGGTCAACAATAGCAACTTGCTCCTCAACAGCGCCCACTAAATCAACAAAGGAGACTTGACAGACACATTGATCCACAGCCGATGTCATACAAAGAGATCTTCAATGGGTTGATGACAAATGGATCTATTGTTTTGAAGGATATGTCACTTCAAACTGGTATTCCTCGAAACTATGATGCCAATGCTCATTGTGAGTTTCACAAAGGTGCTCCAGGTCACACAATCGATAACTGCAAGGCCTTCAAGCATAAAGTTCAAGACCTGGTCGACTCTAGGGATCTCACCTTCACTCAAAGGAATCCAAATGTCCAGGCCAATCCCATGCCGCCGCACGGGGCCCGCAAGTGAAAGCATTTGAAGGGGTTGTTGAAGACCAAGCTGAATAGTCTCCAACTTTGAAGCAAGTCAAATCAAGAGAAGTTCATTCCTCAAATCAAGGTCATCATATGCCATTTACCATTCCACATTCTTGTTATTTTGTATTGTTTGTTTAAGTACTATTTGCTCTGAACATTTTCATTTGTACTTGGTTTTGTTAATATTATGTTTATGCATTAGTTGAATCAATCTATTCGCATTCGCTCGTTATTGATCATTTATCACACAAATCACAAAAAATATTTCCTCACTTCGCTTTAGCAAATATTTGAGGGAGGATGATGAAAATTGAATACCCATAATTGTTTCGGTATGCTTTCGGATAAAACCTCGTCAATGATGTACATGCATTTTTTTTCAAATCCCCAAACACTGAAGAGATAAGGAGTTAATCCCTAGTCAACCACTTCGAGCCTAGAAGTAGGAGTTTCTTTCGGATACAACCCTTACGCTTAACCCGGGGCAGGGTAGTTGTTCAGTTAACTTGACTACACCTTCAAATCACAAGATGAGATATCCCGTCAGAGGACCATCAACAAATGACTTGGCAGTCACAACATTCAACAAAATACAACAAAAAAAGAAAAAAGAAAACCACTAAGTCGAGCACCCAAAGGGAGACTTAGGCGAAAAAGAAAAAAGAAAAAAAAGACTAAGTTGAGCACCCAAAGGGAGACTTAGTCAACAATAAAGAAGAAATCAAGAAAACTACTAAGTTGAGCACCCAAAGGGAGACTTAGTCAACAAAAAAAGAAGAATCAAGCAAGAAGAGGAGCTCAGATCCTCAGCAAAAACAAAACAAGGATCATGTGACCACCAAATCAATAATCAAAGGGTCACTAACACCGATATCCAACAAATAAGATGACTGGCATTTCCAAGCGAACCTTAAAGCTTCATCTTCGCTCTTGCAACGTTAAAACGAGTGCATATGTAGAAGTTAACTGAACGTAGGACTAGAGAACATCACGAAGAAGGGGTGGGTACAAATCATTTGAGCTTTATACCTTTGTTTCCCAAACCATGAACCAGACCATGTTACAACTCTCAAAAGACCTAATTGAGGCGAAGTTTATTCCGAAAGCATGCTACCAACAAGGTTGCGTAAACTGACTCCCATATATTTGCTAATATTCAATCTTGATATCATAATTCATTGTGCTACATCTTTCACTCACTCAATAAATCAGCACCTTGTTTGGGCTAATGTTCCATTCGTCTAACTATCACAATCATTCAAATAAATTGACTTTTTCAAAACTTTCATAAACGTTGCATTAACATTACCATTTGTGTATGAACAATTTAATTGCAAATCAGTGCTTGACATCAAAGCAATCCCAACAAGGGGAAATCAAAAGAGGAACTTGAACTTCATTGGTGCTAACATGAAGCGAGACTTCCGCAAAATCAACTCAATCAGGGGTAAATCAGCTTCAACAACTCAATCAGGGGAAAATCATCTTCAACCGCTCAATCAGGGGCATATTGTCGCTCCCGGGATTTTCATCCTAGTACAAACGCGAAAGTGGCGCGGAAAAGGTAGAGTCGCCAGCCAGACATTTTTATCCCGAATGAATGGGAAACGTAATGCTGCACAAACCCGAGGAAGAAGGGAAGGATAAGGTCCTGCGAACCAAAGATCTGGGTTGGGGAGTCGGTTACGACCTGGGAAGGTATTAGCACCCCAGACCGTCCGCCGTACCCGACGGGATCCATGCTTGCTTGTTTTCTTCAAAGGGTGAGAAATAAGATGTTACTGAATAAGAATTGCTAACTGGAAACTGGAAGTGAAATGAGAAAGGAAGCTGAAAAAGAGGATGGAAAGGAAGAATGGGGAAAATGTAAGGAAAATAAAGAATGTACTCGAACGGGCCCTACCCCGCTGCCTACGTACCTCATCGGGATAATGAGGATCAGAGTCGACGTAGTTCACCTAACTAAGGCGGGAACTGTTTATTTGTGTTTTTTATGATGACGTTGCCATAGCTCTAGCTCAGGTGTTACCGGCTCTGACTCGAGGGTGTTTACCGTATCGCTGTTTGAACTGTCGAGGCAAGTCGCATTTGTCCGCAAAGATTAGGAGATGAGAAGAGAAGACTCGATGTCTTTGTTGTTTGTCTTTTATGAGAAGTGTTTTGGAGTTTATTGTTTGTGAAAATAGTCTTGTGATTAGACTTGTACATCATGTTAGACAAGCCCATACTATTCCAAGATGGAATGAATATGAGTGCCCCCATGGAATAAGGCTATGCGCAAGAGACTATTTCAATCTTTTATTAAATGTTTTTTAGATTTTTGTTTGAAGATGAGAGAAGAAGACTCAAATCGGAAAAGGACAAAAACTAAGGGGGACTAAGACCAACCCTAAGTTATTTATTATGCAAAAAAGGGAGACCCTAATGGTTAGTGAGGTTTTCTAATCCTAAGGAGCAAAAGGAAGAGAAAGAATAAAAAGGATGCAACTTACTTCCTAAGGAAGGTAAGTTGGTCCTATCAAAGGGGGAAATCCTACCAAACACAAATATGGAAGGAAAAATGAATTAAATGCATAAAGAAAATGCATAAAAAATAAAAGGATAAGGTGAAGGAAACTTACCTCAATCTTCCCCTATACAAAACAAAGGTTAATGTGCATTTTTTATTAAAAAGGAATGAGGTAAACACATACCAAACAAATCCTAAGGCAACTTGGATCTAAACTAGACTCAATCTTAAGTTTAAGGGTGTCTACACTATGCTAAACTAAAATTCAGCAACTATTTACAGCACTCAAACACACAATAACCTATGAAAACAATGCATAACACAAATCATCTTTTTACTGCCAGCATGCAGCATGAAAAAGTAGGTGTAAAAGGTCAAATACAACATGCAAACAAACAAACAACATACATTTTACAGCACCTATATGCAAAAACAACTATGAAATGCAAAATCCAGATTTGATTATTTTCATATTTTAATGCACAACTCAATGTAAAATGCACCAACTTCACCATGAACATGCATTTGAACCTAAATCAACATATATAAATGAAAGATCAATGAACATTTTTGGGAGATTATGCAAGAATGCATCACATGGTTGATTATGCAACAAGTAGTGCAAAACTGTTGCACTCGAATATGGTATATGAACATGAGGATTATTGATTATGAACATGCAATATGATAGCTCAAACATAATGTCAAACTCAATGCAAAATTCAGAAGTGAATTGATGTAAATGATATGATCAAGCATGCAAACAAATGCAACCAAATGCACATACATACATGATTATGCCACATACATTGAGACAATGGAAATGCAAAATGATTTAATGCAATGTGAAACATGTAAAAACAGAATGCAACATGATTATTCACATGCCAAATAATGCACAAACATGGCAACAAAGTGAAAGAACTCAAGCTATACACAAAAGAACACAAAAACGCATAACACGCAACATGTACGGAAACGCGTCGAAACGACTCGAAATGGGGGAATGAGCTACTGTAAATGGATCCAAAAATTCCCTAAAATCAATACCTAAACATGCATGAACCATAGAAGCACTAGGAAGCAAGATTGAGCAAGAAAATAAGCTAAAAATCCAAAAATGAACAGTGTTAATCGGTTAACCAAATTGGTTAACCAGTTAACGGACCCTGGACAACACTAAAAATGGCCAAAAACGCATGCGTTAACCGGTTAACGCTGAACAGAAAGTGAAAAATGCTTTTGAAATAAGTGCTTTTGGCCACACACTCACTTCTAATGATCCCTAACATACCTAGGAACATGCTAACACTAATTTCTACTTAATTGGGGTTTATTTACACATGATAGAACCTATAACTATCAACACCTTAAATCCTAATCCAATAACAATCACAAATCGCAAGCAATACATAATCGATCACAATCAAAACGAAAAGCAATTAAAGAATGCCGAAATGGCGATATGAAGAGAATAACTTAACGAAGAAGTGATTTAGATCACCAACCTACGAAGCGGAGAAGTGCTTCGGTAATTGTTGCAAGAATCAGAGCTTGATCGAAGAGAAAACCAAGAAAACCGCGAAACCGTAAAATAAATGCGTTCTTGATGCTTGAACCTTCGTGTGCTTCCGATAAGTTGAAACCTTCACCAAAATTTAGTAGCTTCTTCTTCAACAATCCACAATCAGTGGAGGTTGGAGGCTTAAGCTTCAAGATCTTCAAGTTTCAATGTGAAACTTGAAGAGCTTATTCAAAAAGCTTTGGTGAAAAGGGAAAATGGAGGAAAAGTGAGAGAGAAAAAGTGATTGTGAAAGAGTGAAAATTTTGGAAAATTGTGTGAACCCTTTCCATTGAAGTGATTAATGAATATATAGAGGCTAGGCTTGGAGCTAGGTTTGGGAATGGAACTAGGTTTGGGGCTCAAAAATTAGGCTTGGGATCCAAAATTATGGTTTGGTAGTTAGTTAGGGTTAGGGTTGGAAATGGAATATTCCTTGGAATATTCCTTGGAACACTCTAGAAGATGGTAGAACATGGTAGAAACATCCAAGGGAAATGGAGTGGAATTGAAGTGGAAAAATAAGAAGGAAAGGATGAAAGGGAATGTGGAAGGAAAGTGGGAGGAAAGGGGGAAAGAAAAGGGAAGGGGAAGGTGAAATCTTCCCTTTTGGTTGGTTAGCTTGGAAATGGTTTGGATTATTTTTTGGGATATTATTTTTCTCTTGAACTCCAATGTTTGGCAAGCCTCGATCGACCACACACCTCATACATATGCAAAGGATGATGATTTATTTATTTAACTTTTTTCAAATGCGATGCAATGATATGCAGAATGATTCAAGAATGAAGCGTACACTACTCGAGGTTGATAATAAATAAGAGGGCAAATTTTGGGGTGTTACAGCTGCCCCTATTCAATCACTGTAGACTTGAATGGATGATAGCAGTCGCTTTCAGACGTTTGAAGTATGGAGGGATTGAATACTAAAAACAACCAGAAAATTTGCACTCGGTGGAAGAGAAAAGGGAAATAAACCCAACCATCTGAACTCTGCTTGTGGAGAACTCGGATGTGAAGAGTAGTGAATTGGTGAATGTTTCGGAATAACACTGGGAGATTGTTGATTTTCCACACTACGGGTGAACTTTTGCTGGGATATTAATGACATGCCACACAACGGGTGGTCTTCTGAATGCTTCGCCATACTGCGGGGATTTCAATACTCTGCCACTTCACAGGGGCCACTACTCGCTACGGGAGACTTTTGATATCTTACCACCATGGGGATGGACTTTTTCTCACTCTGCGGGAAAATTATATCACGCTGCGGGGGTACTCTAGAAATCTTGCCACTCTACGGGGACACATTTCTCAGCTACGGGAGACTTTGAAAATTTTCCACACTACGGGGGCACATTGCTCAGCTACGAGAGACTTCTATAAAATTTGCCACACTACGGGGGCATATTGCTCAGCTACGGGAGACCTCTGCTCACTACGGGAAACCTTTGCTCACTACGGGAGACTTCTGTGTTTTGCCACATTATGGGGGCCGCTGCTCGCTACGGGAGACTTTGGCTCACTACAGGAGACTTTTGCTCACTACGGGAGACTTTGGGAAACTCGCCACACTTGGGGCTGCTGCTCGCTACGGGAGACTTTGGCTCACTACAGGAGACTTTTGCTCACTACGGGAGACTTCAATGTTTTTCCACACTACAGGGGTTGCTGCTCGCTAAGGGAGACTTTGGCTCACTACAGGAGACTTTTGATCACTACGGGAGACTTCTGCTCACTACGGGAGACTTATGCTCACTACGGGAGACTTCCAGAAAATTTGCCACACTACGGGGCACATTGCTCAGCTACGGGAGACTTTCATAAATTTTTCCACACTACGAGGCACATTGCTCAGCTACGGGAGACTTTGGCTCACTACAAGAGACTTTTGCTCACTACGAGAGACTTCAATGTTTTGCCACACTACGGGGGCTGCTGCTCGCTACGGGAGACTTGGGCTCACTACAGGAGACTTCTGCTCACTACGGGAGACTTCAATGTTTCGCCACCCAGAGGATGGACTTTATCCAGTCTGCGGCTGGACTTTAAGAATTTGCCACCCAGAGGATGGACTTTGGCCAATCTGCGGTTGGACTTTGAATAAATTGCCACGCTGCGGGTGGACTTTGGATATCAACCTTGGATTGAGCATGCATACGTTGAACTGCATGACATAATTCCCCATGACACTGGGGGATAGATACAAAGGGAATTCCTGACGCGGAAATAACAAATCTTTGCTGACTCTGTGGGGAATACATATGATTGCCGATATTTCTGCTGGAGAAGAGTGTGACTAGTCTATCTCAACTTATCACCTTGCCAAAAATAAATTGGACTTTAGATTTGAAGGCCTTGCTAAGGGATGCCTCAACTGCTGGGGATTGAATCTCACCCCACAGATTTCGCTGGGGAATCGACAACTTTTCGACTTAGCTGGGGGAAGACCTGTCACGGCTCTATTGAGGGGAACTCTCTTGTCTACCTGAATTTTATAAACCTATGTGGGGAAGGGAACCGTTCAGCTAACTGTCGGGAATTTCTGGATTCTTGTAAGAAATGCTTCACTACGGAAATACGACTCTCGCTAGGGATGATCCTTATTGCTTTGCTGGGGAAGATAAGGATTTGGCTTGAGATCTGCTGGGAAATAAGATCAAGGAAACCTACTGAAGAAAAGTTTGACGACCTTATTGGGGATAACTTCCATGCGCCTGTTGGGGATAATGAAACCGAACCGCACCCTGCTGAGGAGGAAAGATTTCAAGTGGTCTCGTGCTAGGGATCATTTGCTTTGATTCGGGCTTTACCTTAATAGGATTTTACAAAAGACTTGGTGTCTTTAAACTCTTCAGGAGTATAATTGCCCCGGTATTCTGAACTTCCGATTATTTGTCTTCGGGAAAGAATGAATCCTCATGCGATTGGGTGGCTTGCCCCAGTATGAGTCTTTGACTAATTGCTCTAGGAGAGATTTGAATCTCAAGGTAATTGACCCAGTTTGGCTGGCTCTTGAGGACATCGCTTGACATAACTGCCCCAAATTGGTTGGCTCTTACCATGACTGGTTGGGAAAGTCCTTACTCAATGGAGCTTTCTCGGAAAAGTGTACCTCGACGTGACTGTCTTTCAGAAGTTTTAGACTTCTCAACTTGGCAAGCTTAAGCTTCTGGACTGAATTTCCGCATGTGAGCTTTTTATGATGCCAAACAGATGTATGCAAGCAGAAAAACGTTTATTCTGAGAATGGAAATTCTAATGCAACACACATGTTAATCTTGAAGATTTGAAAAGGTGTCGCAAACCTTTGTAAACAAATCATTGGTTAAGATGCGACATTATTTTTAATTGAAAGTATGTACATGCAATACTAATAAGTATCTTTTAGCACAACCCATAGGAGTCAGGAACGCGGCCTCATGGTAGTATGCTCTCAAAATAACCCTGTTTCAGTTAGGAATTTTGAGGGTTGTATCGTGGCCTGGTTCACGGTTATAGAAACAAAGGATATAGGCTCGAAGTTTATTTGTGTCCACCCCTCTTCGTGATGTTCTCCATTCCTATGTTCAACTAAATTTCGCAAGCGTTCACCTTTCATAAGGGTTTCGTGTTGGTTGAGGAACCATTGCTGCTAACATTTCAAGTACCAGTCAAGTTATCGTTGGGAGTCTGTCACCCCTTTGTCTTTCGTGTCTGTGCCACACGACTTTTCTCTTGCTCGAGGATTTTTCTTGTGTAATCCTTTTCGTCTTTCGCTTTTGCGTTATTTTGCTTATCCCTAACTTTTTTCCTGGACTGATTCTTGTGAATCTTTGATTGTGAAGTCCAGCGGGATGCCCTAATTTTTGCCTAAGTCGCTTGTTTTCAAGTTTCGACTTAGCGGGCTTGCTTTTCATTCATTTTTTTTAATAAGTCGTGTGACACTGTTTGTCTTGATTGCTTTGTGAGGGTTGTGGCTGCCTCATTCTTTGGTCGATGAAGGATAACCCTTGTGGCTTCCAATATTTGGACCTCTTGATTTGGATAACCATTGTGGTTTCTGGTCTTTGGACCTCTTGATTAGCATAGTGGAATGTAATGGATCCTCAAATACACTCCTTTATGAAAGTATGAACGCTTGGTCCGACTAGCTGACATCTACCCTGCCCCTGGGTTACATGTGAGGGTTTTTCATGGGAGAAGAAAACTCATACTTTAAGGCTCGAGGGGGTTAGCGAGGGTCTATCTCCCTTATATCTCCAGTGTTTATGGATCTGAAACAAAGCATGTACATCGTCAATAGGGTCTTATTCGAGAACACACAATTAGAGATTCTTGCATTATTGCTTCGTCATTCTCCTTCATAGAGTTTGAGCATGACAATTGGTATTGCAATATGCACATACAGAATTATGAGTGGATGCGAATGAATTACTTCAAGAAAAACATGTGAGTTTTATTATTGATAACATTCAAAAGAAAACAACTTTCATACATGTATACAAATGTGTAGCAAATAAAAGAAACTACAAATGGAAATGCAGTAAAGAAGCTGAATATTGTCGTGGTTGAGGAGGCTTGACTCCGTCTGGACCTATTAGTCTTGGATACTTTCAGTAATCTTCAATTTACAACCGTATGCTCAACCATGGTAATCATACTTCTTCTTCTAGCTATTCTGACCCTGACACGAGACATCTGAAGGAAAGAGTGAAGTTGGGGAGTAAAGTTGCCCCACAAGGTTGCTCGAAAAGACCTGATGATCTTCTGCCTACGTATCTCCATTGACCGACCAATGAAGAATCAGAGCGACGTAGTTCCCCTCAATAGGGATGAAAATGAACAATTAAGAAATACAAACACATAGGTGCCATCACTGAGAGTACTTGAATACTGCTGGCTTTATTTACTTCATGAATACCCTGACGTCCTGGGTGATTAACTTGAAGACTTCAGCTTAACGCAGACCATCTGGTAGAACAACCGTGACACCGGTTCCGTCGTGATTAGTCATCATATTCTGGAATACCTTTAGATGAGGAGAAAAATTGATTTCCTTGGACTCAATTAGGTCTTGTACCTTGTTCTGAAAAGCCCAACATTTCTCAATACTGTTCCCCTAGGCACCTGAATGGAATTCGCTCTTGGAGTTTGAATCAAAATTTGGTGGTAGATTATCAGCAGAAGGAGCCCTTATGGTACGGAGCTCAACCAGGTTTAACTTCAGTAGCTCTGGAAGCAATACAGCATATGGACATGGGATAGGGTCAAGTCTACGGTTCCTCGCTCTTGTTCTTTCCTGAAATGGTCTTTGTGCCTGTTGTTGCTGACCCTGAGATTGTGATTGAACATTTCGTTATTGACATTGCGTTGGGTGCCAGACATGTACCTGTACTCTCTTACTCATACTTGGCCAAGGAGCGAATGAAGGTTGTCGATGTAGCCCCTTTGAAGACTTGGCCTGAGCAATGATTCTAGAAGAAGGAAAATTGACCACCTCTTTTGTATTCCTACATGCTTTATCTTGCGATACTTCCGGCCCGGTCAGTCCAAAAGTGATTACGCCTTCATCAATTAATTCTTGCACTTGATGTTTAAACGCCTTACAGTTATTAACATCATGTCCGGGAGCTTCAGAATGAAAAACATAGTAGGCGTAGGGATTACAACTTTGGTGAAGTTCACCGGAAGGAGGAGTTAGCTCGCGATACTCAATCAACCCCGTTTTGAACAGTTGTGGGCATAACTCAGCATAAGACATGGGTATCGGATCAATAACCCTTTCCTGCTCCTGTTGATGACAGGTTGCTACCAATGGAGGAGCTACAAACGAAACCTATTGAAGTATTTATCCTGGAAACCAAGGCGTAGCAGCAGAGGAGGATCCCTGATAAGGAAAGAAAGTGCTCACTTCTTTGGTAACGATTGGTGTAGGATCATTTAGCTCACACGTGGAGTTGGTTTCTATCCGCTGCTCTTCCTGACTGCCAAGTGGCGATTGCTGGTGAAGAGATTCAAATTGTAGAGGAAATCCAAAACCCTGATTTAGTGGACATCCCAAAGAGATGGGAGAAACATGACCTTCTATTTGAAAAGCAGACACACGACTATTTTCCTTTTTCGACATAGCATTCACAATTCCTGTAAGCAGCTTTATCTGAGTCTTCATCAAGTTGAATTCTTCTCTCAGCAATTTCTGGTCCTGGGACAACGCTCGAATGTCCACTATAAAATTCCCCAGTTGGGCCTTCATCTCAGTCACCTCCGCTCGGAGTTGTTCCATGTCTAAACCTTGACAACTGTGATTCAAATTGGCCATTCTAGAGAGAAACCAAGTCAGGATAATAATTTGTCCCTGAACACCTGTCAAAAATGAAAGGATGTATGCAAATGCCATGTTCGGTTATTTCCAAGGAAACTATCTGTTTTGATCCAAGTTTTGATGCAGAAAAAATCCAACAATTTAATTCAGATATGTGATCCTTAGAAGTAACTGAACATGTATGCTAAAATGCCATGATGTCATTGTCGTACCTCGAAAAAATACGATCCTAAAACAAACAACAGAGCCGCCACCTAATTCTATTTATTCTACGAGAGAAAAGGGAGATATAGATACAACCTAAAGGAAGGATAAGAAATGGTCAACGAAACCAAATTCTAAGTTCGGGAGTCGGTTACGCAAGGGGAAGGTATTAGCATCCCTCACGTCCGTTGTACTCAACGGGAACCTCTTAGCTAATTATGCGATTAAATGTTGATCTTAAGTATTTGTCTTCTTAATGATTGTTAATATGTTTGTTCTAAAGTTTTAAATTATTATTAAGACGGAGAAAGGATTAAAGTTTTTTATTATTGTGCTTGCGAAGGATAAAAATCTCTGTGCCTATGTATTCCCTTGTGCTATGGGAAAGTCAGAGCTTCGTAGTTCGTGCTACTACGGTTTGTGACTTTTATTGAACAGTTGTTTAAAACGCATTCTACTGCTAAGCGTTGGCTTATACTCGCGGTGGAGGCTGAAGCGCTAGCTTGTTTGCGAGATAGAATGATTTAAACAATGTTCGTTTTTAAGAAAAGTATTTGACTTTTGTTAAGATGTTTTAAACGAAAGGGCGAATGAACCACGTCGCGTGGGGCTAGCCCAGGAGCGATTACATTCCAAATCGTGCGGAGTGCTAGACTCCGGAGTTCTGTCTTTCGATAATTAATTATGAAAATGATTTAAATTGGTTGGTAAGTTTTAAGTTGTTTTTAAGATATAAAAGAGCGAATGGACCACGTTGCGTGGGGCTAGCCCAGCTGCAATCCATTTTAGAACGTGCGGAGTGCTGGACTACGGAGTTCTGGTTTTTTCGTAATTTAATTTATAAAAATGATTTGAATATTGATATACGAATGGTGATTGAACACATCGCGTGGGGCTAGCCCAGTAGCGGTCCAATCCAGAACGTGCGGAATGCTAGACTATGGAGTTCTTATTCCGTATTAAATAAGTTGGATATATATTTTTAGATGTTTTTAGAAATACGCGATTAATAACAAAGGAGTGAACGAAACGATACGCGTGGGGCTAGCCCAGTTGTAGTTCGTTCTAGAACGTGCGGAGTGCTAGACTCCGGGGTTTTATTCCTTGTTAAATTATTTAAGATGCGTAAAAAGTTATTTGGAAACGTTAGAAATTAATATTGTACAAAAATGTAAAAGATAAATAAACTAAATACACTAAATAGAATATCCATAAAATGAAAATAAATTAAGCTTACGAAAAAAAAAAGATGGCCTCATATTGGTCACGATTTATCGGAAAACAAAATATCGTGACCTTTTGTCATATCGTTGGCCCAAATATAAAAGTAATTAAAATGAACTATTAAAAGTAAACATTAAACACTAAAATATAAGAAATCCAAAATAAATTTAATTAGAAATGATTAAAATGAACTATTGCAAAAAAACATGAGAATCCAAAATAAATTTAATTAAAAGTAAATAAAATGAACTATAAGAATAAATATTAAACGCTAAAACATAAGAACCCAAAAATAAATTTAATTAAAAGTAAAAAATAAATCGTTAGAATAAATATTAAACACTTAAAATATCAGAAATCAAAATAAATTCAATTAGAAATAATAAAGAAAAATAATAATGATAAAACAAGAGTGAGGAGGGTATAACTGTGATGTTATATGGGTGTCGTTTAGCAGCAGTTCAGGCCCTTAAGCAAAAAGGGAACGAAACTCTCTTTCTCCAAACGGCGAGCGGTCTCCCTCGCTCTCAGCATCCCGCGTTCATCTCTACTTCTCGGGTTCGGTGAACAGTCTTCCTCACAGCGGCCATCTCTCTCTGCTTTTCGATGTTGTTATGGTGGCGGCTCGGAGGTACGCGGTTTCATTGAAATAGGTATGTGTTTGTTCACGATTCGCTTGCGGGTTTCATGGTTCGTTTGGCGGCAAAGGTGAACAATTTCGGTGAGGATGTGGATACGCGTCGGTGGGAGCTTCGGTGTAGGCTTCATGGTAAGTTTTGGTTTGTTGTTGGTTAAAGGTTTTCCGGAAGGAGGTCGATTTGGGGTTGTCGCTGCGGATTCGAGGTGATGAGCTTGGATTTGGTTGGTTTGAAACAGTTTGAGCAGAGTTAAAGAGAGGGTTGAAGCAAGGCTATGTGTGTTTTCGCGGTTGTCGATTAGGTTCGTTATAGGGTTTCGGCGGATTCGATAATGGAGGTGGTGAATGAGGCGAGTGGAGGTGGTTCGGTGGCTGGTGTTGGTGGTTGAGCGAAGGTAGATGAAGGTGGTTATGGTGTGTTTGGATTTTTCTCAGGTTTGTTCATGGTTTTGCATCAAACGGTTTCACTTTATTAATGTTATTGGACTTCAAAAGCTTCACTACTTTAACGGGTGGAAGAGGGTGCGAAGCCATGGTTCCCCAGTTCACACCCACTGCTTCGGCTACACATGCTATGCTGCAAACTGTGAAGATTGTGAGTGTGATGATGGAAGAAATGGTCGACGTTTTTGGTTTTAAGTTTGGGGTTTTTTTTTGGTGACAGGGGGAAAGGTTTCTTTTTTTTTAAAAGAGGGTGGTTTGGTGTTCTGTATTTACTGCGTTTTTTTCGTTTCCAGTGGTCCTCCTCCTCCTTTATGTGGTGGTAAGATATTGTGTTAAAAAGGGAAACTAACAAAGTGGAGAGGATCCCCGCAAGGAAAAAACAAAAATCCGAAAATATCCCCCCCCCTCCTGTTTGTTGTCTCCCTCTGAAGTGTATTGTTCTGCAGAAAAAGGCTGTAGGTTGCAGGAAATTGGCTTGTTTTGTGATAGCTTTTGGAATAGCAAAAATATGTTGCTCTAATTTGATGCAAACTCAAGGTCAAAAGTGTAAAGCCAATTGGTGTAGGTAGTATGTAGACATGCTGTAATTTGACTTGGACCATGGACAAATATTTTCAAAACTTAACTGAATAAAATAAACTAAATGGGCTAACTACAAAAAATAAAATAAACTAAAATAAACTGACTAAATAAAAGGGGAATTATAAAATATAAACTAAATGCAAACTAAACTAAACTTAATATTTAAATAAACTTTAAATAAAACTCAAATTACCAAGAATAAATTTAAATAGAAATTTAAACTAAAAAAAAACTACATTAAAACAACAAACTAAAAAAATATCAATTGAAGTTAGAAAATAAATCCTATATAAAGACCTAAGTGACATAGATTTAAAAAAAAAAGTATTGGAAATGAAATAATTAATTCTATCTAGCCTAACATGTAACTAAAGATAAAAGTATAAATAAAAACAAATAAATTATAAGGGGAGACAAAATAAACTATATAAAATTCTAAGATCAAATTAAAAATCTAAAATCTATATTATAGTGATTAAAATATAAACAGACAATCTAAATTGAAAACGACACAAATTCTAAAATGAAAGATGACATTGGAAAGGTAAAATGTATGGTTAATGATTAGTGGACTAAAAACGCGAAAATGACTGACTATCAAATAAATTGATAAAAATGCGTCAGATAAATGAAATTTTTGAAAATTACTCGGTCAAAATTTAGGGTGTGACAGTCATGTATGCAACTGGCATGTGGTCAGCGGTCCGACACTGGTATGGATCAGATAACCAAGTGTTGGTGAAGAGTCATAATATCACAGACTCTCAAAGCCGGATAGCAATAATACGTTCACCATTTTCGAGAAATGGCTCACGACCAAATCAGGGAATCGGTTTGGCATTATGTACTAACCAGGGAGGTCTCAGCTGAGTACGGGGAAAACAAGCATCCCTCATAAGTCCCCAGCTTCAAGCACTGAATCGAGAAACAATAGTATATTCATCCCAAAGGGTACAATATTATCGTCATACGAACAGTTTGCCTTGACTGGGTTCCTATGAGAGAACCATGCCATCCTATGCGAGTTCCCAATGGGCCCTCGGATGCGAGTGGGTTTGCCAACAAATGAGGTCTGCCACTGTCATCACTAGAGAGGGATGTTTCCACAAAGGTTCTCAATGATAGGTCCCCTGACTGCACATAACTATCAAGGTTGTGTATTGCCCCAGAAAGATTCTGGCATCAATACATTTCCGAGAAGGTCGCAAGTCAAGGTGTGGAACTCACTACTACCAACATAGCAAGATGCCATGAAGCCAAAGTGGAACCACTCTAATTCCTAGGGTGCACTCGAGCTCCGGTTACGAGCTCATCTCACAGTAACTCCATCCCACAGAAAAAACGAAACCAGCACAGTCCAGCATATGATGCATGATAAATACTAAAACAGTAAGTAAATGTCGTAAAGTAAAGTTGTAAAGTAAAACTCTAAATGAAAACATTAAAGCTAAACTAAGGCACACAACAGCAAACAAATAAACACCGAAAGAAATAAAAACAGACAAGCGCTAGGATTGACTCTACAAAGGAAACCAAAGATTTTGGGTTCGATCCCCAGCAGAGTCGCTAGCTGTTGCTCCCGGGATTTTAATCCTAGTACAAACGCGAAAATGGCACGGAAAAGGTAGAGTCGCCAGCCAGGCATTTTTATCCCGAATGAATGGGAAAGGTAATGCTGCACAAACCCGAGGAAGAAGGAAAGGACAAGGTCCTGCGAACCAAAGATCTGGGTTCGGGAGTCGGTTACGACCTGGGAATGTATTAGCACCCCAGACCGTCCACCGTACCCGACGGGATCCACGCATGCTTTTTTGCTTCAAAGGGTGAGAAATAAGATGCTGCTGAATAAGAACTGCTAACTGGAAACTGGAAGTGAAATGAGAAAGGAAGCTGAAAAAGAGGATGGAAAGGAAGAATGGGGAAAATGTAGGGAAAATAAAGAATGTGCTCGAACGGGCCCTACCCCGCTGCCTACGTACCTCATCGGGATAATGAGTATCAGAGTCGACGTAGTTCACCTAACTAAGGCGGGAACTATTTGTTTGTGTTTTTTACGATGATTTTGCCATAGCTCTAGCTCAGGTGTTACCGACTCTGACTCGAGGGTGTTTACCGTATCGCTGTTTGAACTGTCGAGGCAAGTCGCATCCGTCCGCAAAGATTAGGAGATGAGAAGAGAAGACGCGATGTCTTTGTTGTTTGTCTTTTATGAGAAGTGTTTTGGAGTGTATTGTTTGTGAAAATAGTCTCGTGATTAGACTTGTACATCATGCTAGACAAGCCCATACTATTCCAAGATGGAATGAATATGAGTGCCCCGTGGAATAAGGTTATGCGCAAGATACTATTTCAATCCTTTATTAAATGTCTTTTAGATTTTTGTTTGAAGATGAGAGAAGAACACTCAAATCGGAAAAGGACAAAAGCTAAGGGGGACTAAGACCAACCCTAAGTTGTTTATTATGCACAAAAGGGAGACGCTAATGGTTAGTGAGGTTTTCTAATCCTAAGGAGCAAAAGGAAGAGAAAGAATAAAAATGATGCAACTTACTTCCTAAGGAAGGTAAGTTGGTCCTATCAAAGGGGGAAATCCTACCAAACACAAATATGGAAGGAAAAATGAATTAAATGCATAAAGAAAATGCATAAAAAATAAAAGGATAAGGTGAAGGAAACTTACCTCAATCTTCCCCTCTACAAAACAAAGGTTAATGTGCATTTTTTATTAAAAAGGAATGAGGTAAACACACACCAAACAAATCCTAAGGCAACTTAGACCTAAACTAGACTCAATCTTAAGTTTAAGGGTTCCTACACTATGCTAAACTAAAATTCAGCAACTATTTACAACACTCAAACACACATCAGCTATGAAAACAATGCATAACACAAATCAACTTTTTACAGCCAGCATGCAGCATGAAAAAGTAGGTGTAAAAGGTCAAATACAGCATGCAAACAAACAAACAGTATACATTTTACAGTACCTATATGCAAAAATAGCTATGAAATGTAAAATCCAGATTTGATTATTTTCATATTTTAATGCACAACTCAATGAAAATGGCACCAACTTCACCATGAACATGCATTTGAACCTAAATCAACATATATAAATGAAAGATCAATGAACATTTTTGGGAGATTATGCAAGAATGCATCACATGGTTGATTATGCAACAAGTAGTGCAAAAATGTAGCACATGAATATGGTATATGAACATGAGGATTATTGATGATGAACATGCAATATGATAGCTCAAACATAATGTCAAAAACGCATGCGTTAACCGGTTAACCAAATGCGTTAACCGGTTAACGCTGAACAGAAAGTGAAAAATGCTTTTGAAATAAGTGCTTTTGGCCACACACTCACTTCTAATGATCCCTAACATACATAGGAATATGCTAACACTAATTTCTACTTAATTGGGGTTTATTTACACATGATATAACCTATAACTATCAACACCTTAAATCCTAATCCAATAACAATCACAAATCGCAAGAAATACATAATCGATCACAATCAAAACGAAAAGCAATTAAAGAATTCCGAAATGGCGAGATGAAGAGAATAACTTAAAGAAGAAGTGATTTAGATCACCAACCTACGAAGCGGAGAAGTGATTCGGTAATTGTTGCAAGAATCGGAGCTTGATCGAAGAGAAAACCAAGAAAACCGCGAAACCGCAAAATAAATGCGTTCTTGATGCTTGAACCTTCGTGTGCTTCTAATAAGTCGAAACCTTCACCAAAATTCAGTAGCTTCTTCTTCCACAATCCACAATCAATCGAGGTTGGAGGCTTAAGCTTCAAGATCTTCAAGTTTCAATGTGAAACTTGAAGAGCTTATTCAAAAAGCTTTGGTGAAAAGGGAAAATGGAGGAAAAGTGAGAGAGAAAAAGTGATTGTGAAAGAGTGAAAATTTTGGAAAATTGTGTGAACCTTTTGCATTAAAGTGATTAATGAATATATAGAGGCTAGGCTTGGAGCTAGGTTTGGGGCCCAAAAATTAGGCTTGGGATCCAAAATTATGGTTTGGTAGTTAGTTAGGGTTAGGGTTGGAAAAGGAATATTCCTTGGAGCACTCTAGAAGATGGTAGAACATGGTAGAAACATCCAAGGGAAATGGAGTAGAATTGAAGTGGAAAAATAAGAAGGAAAGGATGAAAGGGAATGTGGAAGGAAAGTGGAAGGAAAAGGGGAAAGAAAAGGGAAGGGGAAGGTGAAATCTTCCCTTTTGGTTGGTTAGCTTGGAAATGGTTTGGATTATTTTTTGGGATATTATTTTTCTCTTGAACTCCAATGTTTGGCAAGCCTCGATCGACCACACACCTCATGCGTATGCAAAGGATGATGATTTATTTATTTAATTTTTTTTCAAATGCGATGCAATGATATGCGGAATGATGCAAGAATGAAGCGTACACTGCTCGAGGTTGATAATAAATAAGAGGGCAAATTTTGGGGTGTTACACATATACCTATCAAATCTAGACACTAGGGCAGATCATGTCTTGGTCACTCTCAAAGCTTCCCCATCAGAATTCTTTCAAATATCCTACATACAAGGTCAAGCAAACAAGGAGCAAATCTTCCTATCTCTACTCCCCAGCTGAACAAGAACGTCTTGCCAGATGTTGACAACCATTCAAAGTAAAGCAATCTTCATGCGTCAATCAAGTCGCTTCGCTCATCAGCAAGCAATCGAACTTGGAGCGTCCAAATCCATCTTCTGACCATACATCATCAAAGATCAAGTGTCGGGGAATCAAACCCTTCCACCCACCCAAAGTCCAATCATTATTGACAACTACCAGACCAAAGTCATACATGCTGGCACCTTTCATTTTTCCAATCACTCATATGCATCATTATGTATCATCAACCTCATACGCATCATTTACATACATGGACAGATCAATTTTTATATCCCCCGATATTTACATCTCAGTGCATAAACATTTGCATCGTATTTCCATCATTATGGAATACCATTTCATAAAAATCAAACAAGCATACAAACATAAGTCAGGATCCAGGATCGATCGAAGATTACAGGCCTCTCCTCAGCAAGTCCAGTGGGCGCTCCCCATGGAACTTTTTCTCTTCAACCTTTTTTCGATAAAGGTGTTCTCCTCAGCGAATCCAGTGGGTGTTCCCCATTGGAACCTTTTATCTTTGATGAAGCTCAGTTTCTCAGTTTTTCAGTTTATTTCTCCAAGCAGATTTTTTACTAAGTGTTATTCAGTGGCCGTCTCCCATTGGATCATTTTAGTCACCTTTTTGTTGATTTCCCAAACCAATTTTACTCATTTTACAAGCATTTCTCAACCAGGTCGTCATACAATCCTTTTGGTGGTAATGATTGTTTTAATTTTCAGTCACTCGGTATTCCTTTGCTGACAGGGGTCGTCATACCATCCTTTTGGTGGTAGCGATATTTAATTTTCATTCACCCGATATTCCTTTTGGTGGAGGGGGTCATCATATCATCATTTTGGTGGTAATGATTATTTTAATTTTTATTCACCTATTTTTCCTTTTGGTGGAGGGGGTCGCCATACCATCCTTTTGGTGGTAATCATATTTAATTTTCAGTCACCCGGTATTCCTTTTGGTGGAGGGGGTCGTCATACCATCCTTTTGGTGGTAGCGATATTTAATTTTCATTCACCCGATATTCCTTTTGGTGGAGGGGGTCGTCATACCATCCTTTTGGTGGTAGCGATATTTTATTTTCAGTCACTCGGTATTCCTTTGGTGACGGGGTCGTCATACTGTCCTTTTGGTGGTAGCGATATTTAATTTTCATTCACCAGGTATTCCTTTTGGTGGAGGGGGTCGTCATACCATCCTTTTGGTGGTACCGATTATTTAATTTTTAGTCACTCGATATTCCTTTGGTGACGGGGGTCGTCATATCATCCTTTTGGTGATAGCGATTTATTTCATTTTCAGCCAACCTGTTTCTTTTTTATGTCACCCATCTTTCCAGTTTTAATCGTCATCACTTGTCATTACCATTTCTTACTTTTTCGGACAAATTCAGAGTCTTTTAGTATCTAATTGTCTTATACCTTAAAAGTATGAATGCGAACCAGTTCACCTTACTCGGTCTAAGCCAATTCGATAGGGGCAACTGTCATACCCCAAATTTGTTCTACCTATATTATTTTGTTTCAGCTTACTTACCTTTATTCAAAATTTAAAAAAAAGTCATTTATTTTCAAAAATAAATCATCGAGTTTTTATTTTTAATTCAATTCCGTATAGTTCAATTCCATATAAGCTTTATTTTTTTATTCAGGCCCATTTACTTTTTTTCTTCCACTCAAAAATTAAAAAAAAAATCCTTTTTTACCTAATTATCCTTTTTAAATCATTTTGTTCTTATTACTTTCTTTTTCTTTTTTTATTATCCATTTTAATAATTATTTATCTATCCATTTTTTTCATGTTTCTATTTTTAAAAAAAAGTCTATTAAAATTCCATTATTTTACATCTTCAATATTTTCAATATTTTTTAGTTAGTTTTTCCATTATTTTTATTATTATTAATATAATCATTATTAATATGTTTATTATTATTACTATTAATTAATATAACATGTTCACAACTTTTTTTCCCCAGTCAAATCCTCTTCACGTGTTAACATATACAATTTTCAACATGATCCACTGACCCCACCCAATACAGTACCAACAACTTCTTTTTTCATTGAGCCTCCACTACCATTAACAAACGCGACACAACAACACGCACAACAAACACAATTCCAACAACAATTTTTCAGCCTTCATCCTAGTCAATTCCAGCTAATAATTTTCATCCTTATCTTTTCCTCTCAAATTCTCCAATTTACCCTCACAATCTCTCTATAAAATCAGCATTCTAACCATTCCAAATCCAAGCTTGGATAACCTTATTAACATCCTTCAGAAATTCTTTCAAAAATTTCAAGCTTCAACCAAATTAATAACCTCACTCAAAATCCCTGTTCATAAATCAAACATAACAATTTTCAACCATATTTCATCACTAACCTTAAATCATTTTCTTATTTCTAAAAACCCAGAACAACATCCCAAATCCCAACAACCTCTGAACTATCTTCAACATCTGCATTTTTTTTCCTTTTCCTAACACAAATAAACCCTCACCGGCGCATAAACACAAACACCTTAACCCTGCGAAAAAAATCTGAAAACCGCACAAAAGCAAAGACAAAACCTAGATTCGTACTCCACCATAATCGAACCTTTCTTCGTTAAAAAAAATGCAGAACATTGAGAATCCTAAGCAAACCACTCAAACCCGCTCACAAAAGAACACCACCGTGAGAAACTAAATCTGAGCCAAAACCGTCGGACTCCACGAAACACCATAACCGAATCCACCCCCAATCGAACCAGAACGACACCACAAACTATAAACCCGAAAGAGAATCGAAAAGACTGAGTAGTCGAACGCAGAGTCGAAATCAAAACAAACACCACGAATCCGAAAATCTCAGATCCGAAAATACCAATCCAAACAAATCATACCGTGAAACGAAAACGGAGAGAGCGAGTGACCGCGAGGAACTTGAAACCAAATCGGCGAACGAAAACCGACCGAGAGAACCAATTGAACCTTCTATAAAGCTGAGAGATACCGAAAAGAACTTGAGACACCGTGAAAGCCAAATCAAACCGCGAGAGCAGAGAGATTGCAAGGTGAGGAAAAGGCGTGTTTCTGATTTATGGAGAAGAGAAATACCTTTATTTTGGTTTTTATATTTTCTAGTTTTACTGACATTAAGTTTTGTTTTTTTTTTAAATCATTTTAAACTTGTTTTATTTCTTTTTTTTTTATTGTTAAAGGGCTTGGTCCATCTTAATTTGCTGAATGCACATTCATCGTGCACCGCCACCCTCTCTCTGTGTTAAGTTTGGCGTGGAACCCTTTTCCTTCAAATTTGTCTTTTTTAAGAAAATTTGGCGTGGATATTTTCTTTTCTCTTCAAACTGTGTGAAGTTTGATGTGGACTCTTTTTTCGAGTGTCTCTTTCCGGTTAGTCCCGTTGAGAAAGTTTGACACAAATCTTTACTTCAAGTAGCATCTCTCTGAATGTCTTGTTGAAAAGTTTGATCTTTCCCTCGGTACCTTCATAATTTGGTCTCATTCCATATCTAGTACTCTTCTAGATGTTTCAGGCGTTGATTTCCAAATTTGGTGTTTGTACATCCATAGTTTTTCTGGATGTCTTTATTACCTTTCTCAGGGTTTATTTTTCTCATTTCAAATATTTCTGACTTTTCCCTGTTACCCAGCCAGATTTTCATGAATATTTTGTTTTTCCTCAACCAGTTTCTTACCTTATCATTTTCATTGTTTTCTTCTCATTCAATCATTTCATCATTTCAGACTTTATGTCATCATATTTCGTATCGCATTCAACTGCATTTAGTCCCCAGCAATTGCATCCATATAAGCATACCATATTTCATTATTGCATCGCATTCTGCATCGGACAAATTTTGGGTCTTCTTATATCTATTTGACTTTCACTTTAGAATCGAATGCCTTGCAGCAGTTCACTTCAAGTTTAAGACAATTAGATAGGGGCATCTATCATACCCCAAATTTGTCCTATTCATATAATTTTTTTATTATTATTTGTAGTCTCATTAATAACTATTGATATTTATAAAAAAAAAATTCAAAAAAAGAAGAATATATATGGATTGTTAGTTTCATTTTATTTTATTATTGTCAAAGATTGGTCATTAGTTCGATCATGTTTGTCGAGGTCAGATTGAATTGAATTCAAATGTGTCAGAGATTTGAGAATTATCAGGTGATGCAGATCAATTTTATTTGGGCCATTCCCTAATATTTTTGAGTAGAGGCATGAACAAAATGCAATTTAAGCTTGAAGTTGCCTCGGGATTTCGGATTGTGACATAGGTTGTGTCCAAAATTATTGGTTTGAGTCCAAATCATGATTATCTGTCTCAAGGGGTTTGCAAGCTAGTTACTAAACTAGCCAAGTTTGTTGTGCTATTAGGTGCTAAACTTAGATTAAAGTGATCATTAAATTCATGGCAGGTTGGGATGTGAGTGGTTACAGGGTGTATGATTAATGGAGGGATTGTTACTTGTACAATTACTGTGTTAGCGGTATTCTTTCTTCAATTTAAGTCAAATATCCAAAATTACAACTAGTCTCATCTATTATGCCAAAGCACCACATTTACAAACAATTACAACAATAAAGAAGTGAAAATTGAAAAAAAAAAAAAGCATTTTGTTCAGAGGGTCCTGGGTCCTGTTGATATTCAAAAGGTCATTCTGAGACAGCTTGAGGATAGTTGTTCAAGCAGGCTTTAAATGTTGGCAGTTTACAAAATAAAGACTAAGCCTCCAGTAATAGATTTAAAGCTGCAGACGATGATATGATGTCCATTAAAACGATGAGATGCAAGGCTTATTTGAAGTTGATGATTGTCAGTACTTGTATAGGTTATTTCCAGCCAAGGATGCGGATACTTTTGCAAGGTCCTCGCCATCCATATCTAAGTTTGCAACAGGTGGTTATCAAATTATGTGCCGATATGATCTCAAAAATTCCAACTAGTTTCAAGGTCGCGGACCCCATCCCTTAGCATGTGAACGCCTGCATAAGAATGGATTATCATCAGTCATGAATCAATAAGTATTAGGCCCAAGGCGAGCTCGTATCTAAGCAACTTTCCATGTGTTGTGATTGTTCATTTTTAAATGCAATAATCTTAACTAGAAAACTAGGGATCATTTAAAAGCCATGAAGGTCATGACAGTACCAGTTATACGGTGTTAAGATGTATGTTAATTCTTAATACACATAACTTGCAGCACACAAAAGATCACAAAGAAATAGGTACCTCAAGGCGGAAGATGATGAAAGCATACTTATGTGATACTCCTTGACTTTTCACAACCTACAAAGAATAGACAGAATCAGTGCTAAATTATAATCTAAAATGCAAGGCATTAAATCATTGACGTTAATGAAACTTGCGGTTACCTCATGACAAACATAAAGCCATCGCATTTTGTCGCCATTATATGAAAGGAAGGCGCAATGAGGGTGATAGATGCAAGTTCTCCCATGACACTGTTTCGGAAACAAAATCCAAGCCGTGTGATGATTGTCCATATGAATACCAACTAACTCCTTCACAATCCAGTGCTACAACTAGGCTTTTTGCCGGTGAATGTATAAATGCAGAGAAGTTTGCAAAGAATTTGAAGTCATTTGAGTTGAAGGCAGCTTTTGAGGATGTTTTTTTCCTGTCGAGGTAACAAGTGTTGAGGAATATCTGCAGCAGATTCATGAAATGACAAGGGTCCCTGTTTGTTCAGGATGTTCAAAAGGATAATCTTAGGAGTTTCAATGATTATATAATGAAAGTTTTGAAGGAGGATTGGCAAAAAGAAAAAGGTGATTTCTTTCAGAGTTTAGGCCAGATTTCAACATTATCAAAGATAAACATGATTGCTAACAGTAATGTGTTTGCTCACCAAGGTCAGATCGTGTCGATGACTTCTGCTCCACAAGTTTCTTTTGATAGCATGGGTATTGTTCCGTAGACCCACCGAAAACAGGGGCGTCTGTCTATGCTGAAGTAGTAAAGCAAGGTAGTCTGGGTTGCCGTTTAAGCTTGCTACAACATTCAAAGATACATCTAGAGGCATCAATCCTCATACCTCCTAGTGGGCTTGCAACTAGCTGCACACAAAAGAAAAAACTGTCATAACTGACAAACAAGGCAAACAAGTAGAAAAGTTATAAAAAAAGGGGCACAATAACCATGTTAAAATCCGTTATCCGACACGATCTCCCAAAGTTGCAGCAGGTGTTCCCAAGCCAGACTTTCACCTTCATCATCCTGGTACAGTAGGCCGATTTATTTGACGGTGTTATCTTTAGAATAACACGTTAAAGTACTTCAATTGAAAGTGCATGATTGCCAAGGTTTATACCTGCAAAAACCAAGTAATGTTGTCAAAACAAAATCACAATGCTAATTTGGTAGTAGAATACTTCTGTTTGTATGATCATCCTGTCGGAAGAATTCCTCATCACTTCAAGCTTCATTTTCAAGCCTATCCCCCATGAATCTTCATTTCTCCAAGCCTCCTATTTATCCAACCTTATGCCAAGCTCTTTGGTCCATGATTTGTACCTGGGATAGAATTGAAGTAGAGCACAAGCAAGGCAAAGGGACATCACTACAAAGGTCAGAATTCAGAAGAATAGTTCATGGAAAATTCAAAGATGTCGAAAGAGTCCATACAAAGGTCATGTTCTAGCCTTTGCATCAGCTCAAGATCCAACATGGATAAGTTATGCTATCATTGATTCCATTGATTTTTTGTAACGTCTTCAGACCTACAGAATACCAAGACATGAGAGTTAATACGCAATGCATAAAGACCTCAAGCCTAAGGTTCAGATTCATCTCGTAAGCATCATAAAAAAATCATAAACACGAAGTCAAAGAGTAAACCTCAGCAGTGAAAAGAGTTGTTGTATCAGTAAAAACAAATGAATTTACATTTTCACGGTTGGTAAAATTCAGATGTAAACTCAGCGGGACCACCAGGGTTCTAGAAGCTCATTCACTACAGACAAATGATTCCATGACTCATCACAAAATGGCCCACACAATCCTACAAAATCACCTGAAGATTCCCTCTAACGGATTGATGATTTCACAGCTCACACCTCACAGATCCTACACGTGATGGGCAATGAATTTCTCTCGGATCCTCACACCACCTCAACCCTAATTTCTCCTATAAAACCCCCTCAATCATTGAAAAAAAGGAGGCGCGACCGACACTGAAAACAAAAAAAAACAATGAAGCAAGAATTCCTCAAGAAACCCTAATCACATAACCGGAGCACACATAAAAGAGGAGACGGATTCGAAGAAGAAAAGAAGCTATAAAATAAAGGAAGGACATTAGAAACTTACTTGAAGGTTTGAGTTTCACCAGAATCCCTCTTCGAGCTTGAATCTGACGAGGTAGTAAGACCACCCTTTTGACAATTTCTTGATACCGTGTTGTGCTTCTGAATCCACTAAAGGTTTCCCCCATGATTAATCTTTCTTTTCATCCGCCCTTAGCCGTTAGGTTTCTTCATTTTGAAACCTGATTTCTCTGCACTCCATTATAATTATTGAGCTCTGAACCCAGATTTGGCGTCTATGATCAGAGCCGAGCGGAATGGTTATCCATTTGCGCTATGAAACTCAGAGATGCATTTTCTCGATTTTGTTGTTGAGAAGGAGGGAGGCGATGCTTTTGTATGTTGTTCTTCATGTTCTCAGCATGATATACCTCTGTTCCTCTTTTAAATTTCGAAATAAATAATTGATGACACTTGTTATTATTTCATCGGTGACAGATTTAAATTTTTGAATAAAACATGGTGTACACTTGTTTGACTTGGTATAAGGAGGACCTTGGATTTACACCGTTAGTTCTGATTGCATGTGTTTTGTTATATTAAATTTATTTTCTCTATTATATTTTCCATATATTTTGCCATGATTCTTGACCAATGATGCTGAAGTAAAAATGGCTAAGTCATGTATTTAGGATATTATTCCTAAGATGGGCCGGTTTTTTTTTGACACTTCTACTCTTGTTTTTTTTAAATTTTTATTCTGACATATTTATGTAGTTTTTTTTAAAAACTGTGTATCTTTAGTATTAAATTCTAATATTTAGTCCTTCATGGCTAAGATTTATTTTATTTTATTAATTTTGAGGGCCTATGATAAAAATTTGGTTTATCGATATTCCATTAAGCGACATTATCTAAACCGATTTGAGGCCATTTTTCTATTTTTATTTATTTATCGATTTATCGATTTATTTCACATTTTTATTCGGTCTATGATATTATTATCCGATTTGTGACATTCGGTTTACCGACGTTGTCCAAATTGATATGAGACCGTTTTTCTATTATTTTGTATGGTTTCTAATTAATTTTAGAACCATTATTATTTATCGATTTTATTATTTAATCGGCCAATGATAAATGGTGATATTCGATTTTTAATAAATCGACGTTATCCCCTAATTTGAGGCCACACGTTTATTTTTGTTTCATATTATCTTGATTTATTATTTATTCGGCCGATGAATAAATATTTAAATATTCGATTTCAAATAAATCGACGTTATTTAAATTAAATATGAGGCCAAACTCTTATTTTATTATTATTGCGACTTTATTTTATTTTTATGGTCGATGATATAACAAACGATCTAAATGTTCGATTTCGACAAATCGGTGTCATTTAGATCAATATGAGACAAATTGTATTTTTTATCGCATTTCTTTTGTTTAAATAATTATTTGATTATAAAGTAACGCTCGACTTCTCATAGAATGATTCTAACTTTGAATCGATTCTAAGATAGTTAAAGAGCTAAATTTCGACGCTTTCGGTTTAATTCGAGCTCCAACGGCTCCGCCTTAGCTTAGTATTATGAATCGGTCTCGCGTAACCATTTAACCCTTAACCTCCATTTTGCATTCACCTTTTGCGATCGCTTTATGCCTCGCAATCGACCTACCAAAATGTTTCTTTAAATCCAAACCCTTGATCCAACGTCAATTGGTCTTAGGCATTAAAATACTTTAATAATATGAGAAAAATTGTACGCCACGAGCCTTAAGTGGTAGAAAGGAGGATTACGTGTTCTCGTTATTCGCTCCGATTATTCCATCGCAAGACACTTGGCTTGTTGGTTCGGAATAAACTATCCATAGTCTTTAGTGCAATTCGACTCCTAAAGAAAGATAATAAAACTTAATTCCTTTTCCTCTTTTAGCAAGTAATACATTAAGGCATAAACATCCTTTCGCGCGTGACAACTTAGAAGGTTCCCATCGAATACGATGGATGTAGGGGGTGCTAATACCTTCCCCCTGCATAACCGACTTCCAAATCCCGACAATGGTTCCGACGACCTTGTCTTTATCCTTTCTTCCCGGGTTTTATCTATATTTTCCCTTTCCCTCTTTGGGAATAAATCAAAATTAGGTGGCGACTCTCAAGTCAGCCTAGCCGCGACCGCATTCGCGAGGATCGTATTTTTCGAGGTACGACAGCTGGCGACTCTGCTAGGGACTGGTTCACCCCTATGCAAGTCAAGCCTAATCTAGGTTGCTTCACGCTTGTTTGTATGCTTACCTTTATGTCTTATTTTTTATGTTTTACCGCTTTATTTATCGCTTTCCATATTATGCCTTGTGGTTCTTGGATCGATATTGTGAAACTTGAGTGAAAGGCTTTATACCCGGGCTTTCGAGTGAAAACATAAGTTAGCGAGGTTGTGTAGTATGGGCTCCTGAGAGAACCACTCTCATGGGTTGTCGATACGAAAACCTCACTTGGAGTAGATTCTAATGAGAATACTGACAACCGTCAAGTCCTTGGCGTGTGTGCTCAGCTGTTTGCATTAGGGTCATCAACTCTGAGGACCTTTAGAACCTTTTGGTTAAAACATCGGTTGATGGTTGCGTAGTATGGGGCACCAGGGTTCGCCCTCGCGTGGCTCGATACGAAAACCTCACTTGGAATAGACTTACTCAATGGAGTTGATTGACTGTCAAGAATATATAAAATTGACACGTGCATCAAACAATTGAGGAAGGTCCATAACTCTGAGACTTTGTTTTAAACCTCGTGTCGGTGATCGCGTAGTATAGGGCACCGAGAGCCTTCCCTCTCGCGTGGCTCGATACGAAGATCACACCCAAAGGAGATTCATATGGTGGAGTCAATCAACCGTCATGCTTATGGCGTGTGTGATGAACAACCATAAGGATTGTTAACTTTGAGGTTCCTTTAAAACTTTATAGCCTACCCGGCAAGATCCTTGTGAGGAAAGCAATCCGAATACCCTCCATCCATACCTTGGACTTATGATACCATGACTTTATGTTTAACATGTTTTCATATTTTATTTTCATATCATTGCATTCATATTTGCATTCATTTTGCATTCATAGTCGCTCATGTTCATTCGTTCTCGTCTTCAGTTGTTGAGTACCCGTCAAGCTGATTCCTAAGCACAGATTCGGAACTGAAGCCAACATCGGAAGAAGAATGGAAAATCAAGAGCAGCATAACAGAAGGGTTAGAGAAGACCTCAATGAGTTGAAAGGAAACATGAATGTACTCATGGAGATGATGCAAACATTGTTGGTTAGGGAAGCTCAGTCCCAGAGGATTGTCATACCTCAAATTAATGTTACCCCTACGGGTATTGTTTCCCAAGTTGTTTATGAGAATCCTCACTTTTTGCACCATGATGCTGAGTCTTCTAGAAATTCCTCTGAAAGGCTTCAAGAGAGGAAGGAGTTTGTGACAAAAGCTGAAGGTAGGGCTCCCCCACAAAGGAGTGCTCGTCAGAGTTAGACTCGTAATCCCAGGCCTAGAACTCCATTGATCCTATTCCCATGAAATATGCTGAGCTATATCCTTACTTGGTTCTGAAAGGCCTTGTCACAACTAGAGCACTTACTCCTCCGAATATTCTTCCAGATGGGTTCAGAACTGATCTTCATTGCCCATTCCATGAAGGAGCTGCGGGTCATGATATTGAAAGTTGTTATGCTTTCCAGTCTCGAGTTCAGGATTTGGTCAGAGGAGATGTGATTACCTTCACACCGAGAGGGATTCCCCAGGTTGGAAAAGATCACATGCCAGAACAAAGTGACTGAAGATTTGGTCAAAGAATCACAAGTTACTACCTAAAGCCAGTGGATCAGACGGGAAAGCTCATCCTTGCTACTGATTAGACACTAGGCCTTGTTTCTTTTCAATTTTAATTTCCTTGTTTGTCTTATGTGTACTTGTTTAAAGACTTTGTTTGTTCTTTAATGTTAATGTTAATGAAATGAGCATCGCATGTTTTTGAATCAATTCATTCACCTTCATATTTGTGCGTATTTATGCTTTTCGTTTTCAAAAATTCCAAAAAATATATATATACCATTGTTTCTCTTATTCATCTGTTGTATAAGCAATGATTTGATGGAGGATGACGAAAAATACCCAAACTGTTGAATGGTATGCTTTCAAAATAAAATCTTGCTGATGATATACAGGCATTGTTTCAACTCCTAAACACTGGAGAAATAAGGAAGTTAATCCATTGTCAACCCCTTTGAGCCTAGAAGTTGGAGTTTCTTTCTACACGAAAAAACTCATAATCTTAACCCGGGGCAGGGTAGTTCTCAATTAATTCAAATATGCATTCAATTTCAGGAATATTATTCATTTCACCTTTCAATAAGGATTTCAAGTCCAAGTTTTCCTTCGCACAATTGTCGAAGAAGTTGATGGCAGTCATTGTCCAAATCAAAAGTGAAAAAAGTCGCTAAGTCAACACCTAAAAGGCGACTTAGGCAAAAATAAAAGCTTCCCGGTGGACTGAAAGCATCAAAGATACAGTCCAGGCAAAAGTTAGGGATAATAAGAAATTCAAATCATGAGAGGTCACTGGAAACCCTCAACAAATACAAAGATGAGCTGATTCAAAATCCTCATCAAATAAACCAACAAATGTTGTGAGTAAGCAATGACTTCTATACAGTGATCCTTTGGCTCTTAAGCCATCATTGACAATACAAATCCAAATAACCTGAATGTATAGGTTGAATTAATTGAGCGTAGGACTGAAGATCATCATGGAGAATGGGTTGGGTAAAAATTAAATTTTGAGCCTTATATCCTTTGTTTCATAAACCATGAACCAAGCCGCGTTACAACCCTTTAAAGACCTAATTGAAGTTCGGTTTGTTTCGAAAGCATATCTCAATAAGGTTGCGTAAGCTGACTCCCCATGAGATTTTCCAATCATTTGCTTTGATATCATACCTTGTGCATTATCTTTCACTTTGCATTATCTTTCACATTGAGTGTCTGAATAAACTGTGCTTTCTTACTAATATTTCACCCTCTTTATACCAATATCCTTCTAATTATGATTTGGATTTCAAAACTTTGCTTGAGCATTGCATTAAAATTAACATTGTTGAATGAGTATTTGCAAATAAGCACTCATTATCAAGGAATTCTAAACAGTTGAGAAACTTGATCAGTGATCCTATCAGGGGCACCTTGCAGTCAAAGATCTTGTCACTCAGAAGAATTTCTCTTTCTGGACTCGGGCTGGGGCAAGCATTTCAAGCGACCAATCAATCAGTCACTTCAGAATCATTCAACATGGGGCAGTCTACTTCAAGCAATCCCCAAACAAAGCTTATTACTCCTTCCCAAAAGGATCAACATTTTGATACTTCTAACAAGTGTAATAGAAGTTGTGATCAAAACATTTTTCAGAGACATAGTTAGCAAAGTTCATTGTGTTGTGGAATCAGCTGTTTCAGCCGCACCTCTCCAAAGAGTCTTATCCTGTGGTCTCAGCATTTGCATTGCAATCATTGCACCATTTGCATCATACAATTTCATATCAAGCATAGCACGAAGTTTACTTCATGTTCATATGCATTTCCTGAGGTCTTGTCATCTTACCTTGTGGTCAAAGTCCAATTTCGTTTTGCATCCTTAAAGTCCAATTTCTATTTGGAAACCAAAAACGAATCAAAGTCCAACTCACTTGGCACCTACCAAAGCAGTCGTGTCTGTCACCATGTCTTTCGTGTTTATTCTTCTATTCCTTCAAATTTGTCTTATTGATAAGTTTGGCGTGGAACCTTTTTTCCTTAAAACTGTGTCAAGTTTGGCGTGGAACCCTTTTCCTTCAAACAGTGTTAAGTTTGGCGTGGAACCTTTTTTCCTTCAAACTGTGTTAAGTTTGGCGTGGAACCTTTTTTCCTTCAAACTGTGTCAAGTTTGGCGTGGAACCCTTTTCCTTCAAACTGTGTCAAATTTGGCGTGGAACCCTTTTCCTTCAAACTGTGTTAAGTTTGGCGTGGAACCTTTTTTCCTTCAAACTGTGTCAAGTTTGGCGTGGAACCCTTTTCCTTCAAACTGTGTTAAGTTTGGCGTGGAACCTTTTTTCCTTCAAACTGTGTTAAGTTTGGCATGGAACCTTTTTTCCTTCAAACTATGTCAAGTTTGGCGTGGAACCCTTTTCCTTCAAACTGTGTTAAGTTTGGCGTGGAACCTTTTTTCCTTCAAACTGTGTCAAGTTTGGCGTGGAACCATTTTCCTTCAAACTGTGTTAAGTTTGGCGTTGAACCTTTTTTCCTTCAAACTGTGTTAAGTTTGGCGTTGAACCTTTTTTCCTTCAAACTGTGTCAAGTTTGGCGTTGAACCCTTTTCCTTCAAACTGTGTTAAGTTTGGCGTGGAACCTTTTTTCCTTCAAATTGTGTCAAGTTTGGCGTGGAACCATTTTCCTTCAAACTGTGTTAAGTTGGCGTGGAACCTTTTTTCCTTCAAAATGTGTTAAGTTTGGCGTGGAACCGTTTTTCCTTCAAACTGTGTTAAGTTTGGCGTGGAACCCTTTTCCTTCAAATTTGTCTTTTTTAAGAAAATTTAGCGTGGATATTTTCTTTTCTCTTCAAACTGTGTGAAGTTTGATGTGGACTCTTTTTTCGAGTGTCTCTTTCTGGTTAGTCCCGTTGAGAAAGTTTGACACAAATCTTTACTTCAAGTAGCATCTCTCTGAATGTCTTATTGAAAAGTTTGATCTTTCCCTCGGTACCTTCATAATTTAGTCTCATTCCACATCTAGTACTCTTCTAGATGTTTCGGGCGTTGATTTCCAAATTTGGTGTTTGTACATCCATAGTTTTTCTGGATGTCTTTATTACCTTTCTCAGGGTTTATTTTTCTCATTTCAAATATTTCTGACTTTTCCCTGTTACCCAGCCAGATTTTCATGAATATTTTGTTTTTCCTCAACCAGTTTCTTACCTTATCATTTTCATTGTTTTCTTCTCATTCAATCATTTCATCATTTCAGACTTTATGTCATCATATTTCGATTCGCATTCAACTGCATTTAGTCCCTAGCAAATGCATCCATATAAGCATACCATATTTCATTATTGCATCGCATTCTGCATCGGACAAATTTTGGGTCTTCTTATATCTATTTGACTTTCACTTTAGAATCGAATGCCTTGCAGCAGTTCACTTCAAGTTTAAGACAATTAGATAGGGGCATCTGTCATACCCCAAATTTGTCCTATTCATATAATTTTTTTATTTTTATTATTTGTAGTCTCATTAATAACTATTGATATTTATAAAAAAAATTCAAAAAAAGAAGAATATATATGGATTGTTAGTTTCATTTTATTTTATTATTGTCAAAGATTGGTCATTAGTTCGATCATGTTTGTCGAGGTCAGATTGAATTGAATTCAAATGTGTCAGAGATTTGAGAATTATCAGGTGATGCAGATCAATTTTATTTGGGCCATTCCCTAATATTTTTGAGTAGAGGCATGAACAAAATGCAATTTAAGCTTGAAGTTTCCTCAGGATTTCGGATTGTGACATAGGTTGTGTCCAAAATTATTGGTTTGAGTCCAAATCATGATTATCTGTCTCAAGGGGTTTGCAAGCTAGTTACTAAACTAGCCAAGTTTGTTGTGCTATAAGGTGCTAAACTTAGATTAAAGTGATCATTAAATTCATGGCAGGTTGGGATGTGAGTGGTTACAGGGTGTATGATTAATGGAAGGATTGTTACTTGTACAATTACTGTGTTAGCGGTATTCTTTCTTCAATTTAAGTCAAATATCCAAAATTACAACTAGTCTCATCTATTATGCCAAAGCACCATATTTACAAACAATTACAACAATAAAGAAGTGAAAATTGAAAAAAAAGCATTTTGTTCAGAGGGTCCTGGGTCTTGTTGACATTCAAAAGGTCATTCTGAGACAGCTTGAGGATAGTTGTTCAAGCAGGCTTTAAATGTTGGCAGTTTACAAAATAAAGACTAAGCCTCCAGTAATAGATTTAAAGCTGCATACGGTGATATGATGTCCATTAAAACGACGAGATGCAAGGCTTATTTGAAGTTGATGATTGTCAGTACTTGTATAGGTTATTTCCAGCCAAGGATGCGGATACTTTTGCAAGGTCCTCGCCATCCATATCTAAGTTTGCAACAGGTGGTTATCAAATTATGTGCCGGTATGATCTCAGCAATTCCAACTAGTTTCAAGGTCGCGGAACCCATCCCTTAGCATGTGAACGCCTGCATAAGAATGGATTATCATCAGTCATGAATCAATAAGTATTAGGCCCAAGGCGAGCTCATATCTAAGCAACTTTCCATGTGTTGTGATTGTTCATTTTTAAATGCAATAATCATAACTAGAAAACTAGGGATCATTTAAAAGCCATGAAGGTCATGACAGTACCAGTTATACGGTGTTAAGATGTATGTTAATTCTCAATACACATAACTGGCAGCACACAAAAGATCACAAAGAAACAGGTACCTCAAGGCGGAATATGATGAAAGCATACTTATGTGATACTCCTTGACTTTTCACAACCTACAAAGAATAGACAGAATCAGTGCTAAATTATAATCTAAAATTCAATGCATCAAATCATTGAAGTCAATGAAACTTGCGGTTACCTCATGACAAACCAAAAGCCATCGCATTTTGTCGCCATTATATGAAAGGAAGGCGCAATGAGGGTGATAGATGCAAGTTCTCCCATGACACTGTTTCGGAAACAAAATCCAAGCCGTGTGATGATTGTCCATATGAATACCAACTGACTCCTTCACAATCCAGTGCTACGACTAGGCTTCTTGCCGGTGAAAGTATAAATGCAGAGAAGTTTGCAAAGAATTTGAAGTCGTTTGAGTTGAAGGCAGCTTTTGAGGATGTTTTTTTCCTGTCGAGGTAACAAGTGTTGAGGAATATCTGCAGCAGATTCATGAAATGACAAGGGTCCCTGTTTGTTCAGGATGTTCAAAAGGATAATCTTAGGAGTTTCAATGATTATATAATGAAAGTTTTGAAGGAGGATTGGCAAAAAGAAAAAGGTGATTTCTTTCAGAGTTTAGGCCAGATTTCAACATTATCAAAGATAAACATGATTGCTAATAGTAATGTGTTTGCTCACCAAGGTCATACCGTGTCGATGACTTCTGCTCCACAAGTTTCTTCTGATAGCATGGGTATTGTTCCGTAGACCCACCGAAAACAGGGGCGTCTGTCTATGCTGAAGTAGTAAAGCAAGGTAGTCTGGGTTGCCGTTTAAGCTTGCTACAACATTCAAAGATACATCTAGAGGCATCAATCCTCATACCTCCTAGTGGGCTTGCAACTAGCTGCACACAAAAGAAAAAACTGTCATAACTGACAAACAAGGCAAACAAGTAGAAAAGTTATAAAAAAAGGGGCACAATAACCATGTTAAAATCCGTTATCCGACACGATCTCCCAAAGTTGCAGCAGGTGTTCCCAAGCCATACTTTCACCTTCATCATCCTGGTACAGCAGGCCGATTTATTTGACGGTGTTATCTTTAGAATAACACGTTAAAGTACTTCAATTGAAAGTGCATGATTGCCAAGGTTTATACCTGCAAAAACCAAGTAATGTTGTCAAAACAAAATCACAATGCTAATTTGGTAGTAGAATACTTCTCTTTGTATGATCATCCTGTCGGAAGAATTCCTCATCACTTCAAGCTTCATTTTCAAGCCTATCCCCCATGAATCTTCATTTCTCCAAGCCTCCTATTTATCCAACCTTATGCCAAGCTCTTTGGTCCATGATTTGTACCTGGGATAGAATTGAAGTAGAGCACAAGCAAGGAAAAGGAACATCACTACAAAGGTCAGAATTCAGAAGAATAGTTCATGGAAAATTCAAAGATGTCGAAAGAGTCCATACAAAGGTCATGTTCTAGCCTTTGCATCAGCTCAAGATCCAACATGGATAAGTTATGCTATCAGTGATTCCATTGATTTTTTGTAACATCTTCAGACCTACAGAATACCAAGACATGAGAGTTAATACGCAATGCATAAAGACCTCAAGCCTAAGGTTCAGATTCATCTCGTAAGCATCATAAAAAAATCATAAACACGAAGTCAAAGAGTAAACCTCAACAGTGAAAAGAGTTGTTGTATCAGTAAAAACAAATGAATTTACATTTTCACGGTTGGTAAAATTCAGATGTAAACTCAGCGGGACCACCAGGGTTCTAGAAGCTCATTCACTACAGACAAATGATTCCATGACTCATCACAAAATGGCCCACACAATCCTACAAAATCACCTGAAGATTCCCTCTAACGGATTGATGATTTCACATCTCACACCTCACAGATCCTACACGTGATGGGCAATGAATTTCTCTCGGATCCTCACACCACCTCAACCCAAATTTCTCCTATAAAACCCCCTCAATCATTGAAAAAAAGGAGGCGCGACCGACACTGAAAACAAAAAAAAACAATGAAGCAAGAATTCCTCAAGAAACCCTAATCACGTAACCGGAGCACACATAAAAGAGGAGACGGATTCGAAGAAGAAAAGAAGCTATAAAATAAAGGAAGGACATTAGAAACTTACTTGAAGGTTTGAGTTTCACCAGAATCCCTCTTCGAGCTTGAATCTGACGAGGTAGTAAGACCACCCTTTTGACAATTTCTTGATACCGTGTTGTGCTTCTGAATCCACTAAAGGTTTCCCCCATGATTAATCTTTCTTTTCATCCGCCCTTAGCCGTTAGGTTTCTTCATTTTGAAACCTGATTTCTCTGCACTCCATTATAATTATTGAGCTCTGAACCCAGATTTGGCGTCTATGATCAGAGCCGAGCGGAATGGTTATCCATTTGCGCTATGAAACTCAGAGATGCATTTTCTCGATTTTGTTGTTGAGAAGGAGGGAGGCGATGCTTTTGTATGTTGTTCTTCATGTTCTCAGCATGATATACCTTTGTACCTCTTTTAAATTTCGAAATAAATAATTGATGACACTTGTTATTATTTCATCGGTGACAGATTTCAATTTTTGAATAAAACATGGTGTACACTTGTTTGACTTGGTATAAAGAGGACCTTGGATTTACACCGTTAGTTCTGATTGCATGTGTTTTGTTATATTAAATTTTTTCTCTATTATATTTTCCATATATTTTGCCATGATTCTTGACCAATGATGCTGAAGTAAAAATGGCTAAGTCATGTATTTAGGATATTATTCCTAAGATGGGCCGGTTTTTTTTTTACACTTCTACTCTTGTTTTTTTTAAATTTTTATTCTGACATATTTATGTAGTTTTTTTAAAAAACTTTGTGTATCTTTAGTATTAAATTCTAATATTTAGTCCTTCATGGCAAAGATTTATTTTATTTTATTAATTTTGAGGGCCTATGATAAAAATTTGGTTTATCGATATTCCATTAAGCGACGTTATCTAAACCGATTTGAGGTCATTTTTCTATTTTTGTTTATTTATCGATTTATCGATTTATTTCACATTTTTATTCGGTCTATGATATTATTATCCGATTTGTGACATTCGGTTTACCGACGTTGTCCAAATTGATATGAGACCGTTTTTCTATTATTTTTTATGGTTTCTAATTAATTTTAGAACCATTATTATTCATCGATTTTATTATTTAATCGGCCAATGATAAATGGTGATATTCGATTTTTAATAAATCGACGTTATCCCCTAATTTGAGGCCACACGTTTATTTTTGTTTCATATTATCTTGATTTATTATTTATTCGGCCGATGAATAAATATTTAAATATTCGATTTCAAATAAATCGACGTTATTTAAATTAAATATGAGGCCAAACTCTTATTTTATTATTATTGCGACTTTATTTTATTTTTATGGTCGATGATATAACAAACGATCTAAATGTTCGATTTCGACAAATCGGTGTCATTTAGATCAATATGAGACAAATTGTATTTTTTATCGCATTTCTTTTGTTTAAATAATTATTTGATTATAAAGTAACACTCGACTTCTCATAGAATGATTCTAACTTTGAATCGATTCTAAGATAGTTAAAGAGCTAAATTTCGACGCTTTCGGTTTAATTCGAGCTCCAACGGCTCCGCCTTAGCTTAGTATTATGAATCGGTCTCGCGTAACCATTTAACCCTTAACCTCCATTTTGCATTCACCTTTTGCAATCGCTTTATGCCTCGCAATCGACCTACCAAAATGTTTCTTTAAATCCAAACCCTTGATCCAACGTCAAGTGGTCTTAGGCATTAAAATACTTTAATAATATGAGTAAAATTGTACGCCACGAGCCTTAAGTGGTAGAAAGGAGGATTTCGAGTTCTCGTTATTCGCTCTGATTATTCCGTCGCAAGACACTTGGCTTGTTGGTTTGGAATAAACCATCCATAGTCTTTAGTGCAATTCGACTCATAAAGAAAGATAATAAAACTTAATTCCTTTTCCTCTTTTAGCAAGTAATTCATTAAGGCATAAACATCCTTTCGCGCGTGAAAACTTAGAAGGTTCTCATCGAATACGATGGATGTAGGGGGTGCTAATACCTTCCCCCTGCATAATCGACTTCCGAACCCCGACAATGGTTCCGACGACCTTGTCTTTATCCTTTCTTCCCGGGTTTTATCTATATTTTCCCTTTCCCTCTTTGGGAATAAATCAAAATTAGGTGGCGACTCTCAAGTCAGCCTAGCCGCGATCGCATTCGCGAGGATCATATTTTTCGAGGTACGACAATCATGAGACCATTTTATTTTATTTACTTAGTTTAATTTATTTTCACATTTCAATAAATCAATGCTCGACTCCTCATAGAATGATTCTAAACTTTGAATTGGTTCTAAGGTAGTTAAAAAGTCACATTTCGATGCTTTCGATTTAATAAAAAGGTCCAATGCCTCTAAATAGTTTGATATACTGCACACACGCTTTCTCTTGGGAAAATTACAACAAGACCTTTTATTTCATGCAATCCCGTGTAATTTATTTTGTATCCATCCTCCCATTTTGATGTACGCACTTTATTTTCCGCATTTATCGTTTAGATCGCTAGGAGCACCCTTAGGGACTAGTTTAGATCTCGCTTAGTTCGTGAACCCTTGGTCCAACGCCAAGTGGTTGCACTCTCACACACTTGCACTTTATTTTTCAGTTATCGTTTCGTTTACTAGGATCCACCTAACCTTGCGAACCGAGCGTATTGTGCCTCGCTAACAAACCACAAGATAAAACTCCATTTGCATTCACCCCTTAACCTCAAAAAACCAAAACATTTCTTCTTAGATCCAAACCCTTGATCCAACGTCAAGCGGTCTAAGGAAATAAAACACATTAATAATACAAGAAGAATTGTATGCCACGAGCCTTAAGCGGTAGAAAGGAGGACTACGAGTTTTCGTTACTCACTCTGATTATTTCGTCGTCGGACGCTGGTCCAGATCGAGCGGAATAAACTACCCATAGTCTTTAGTGCAATTCGACTCCTAAATCCTTTCATCGAAGAAAGGTAATAAAATCAACAACCATCACCCGTAGTAGGCCAAACTACGAGGCTCTGACTTTCCCGTTGCACGAGGCAGTACGTAGGCACGAGGATCTCAATCCTTGCCGAGCACCTAGGATCAATCAAACTTATAATCAAAACTCATTTCCCTCTAGCAGGTAACTCATTAAGCATAGACATCCTTTCACGCGTGACCACTTAGATGGTTCCCATCGAGTACGATAGATGTAGGGGATACTAATACCTTCCCCCTACATAACCGACTTCCGAACCCAGACAATGGTTGCGAGACCTTTGTCTTCATCCTCCTTTTAGACGGGTTTTATCTATATCTTCTCTTTCCCCACTTGGGAATAAATTAGAATCAGGTGGCGACTCTCATGTCAGCCCAGCACGCGGCTCTTCTTTCAGATCGCGTAAGGTCGTATTTTTCAGGGTGCGACACTATGCTCAGTTGTTGTAGACTTGTCTAGAACGGGTGTGTTTACCGTCTTGCAAAAGACAAGTCAAAGCGAGTTCTTTCGTTTGGAGTGAAGGAGATAAAAAGAGAATTCCCGTAGGAAAGTTTCTTTTTGTTGGTTTGAAGCTTTTTAGAAGATTTTTATTTGAGTTTGAATAGGAGAGTGTATTCAAGTCTCATTCAATGAAGTGTGTACTTCTTACATCACTCCAAGATGGAATGAAGGAGAAGTACACCTAAGTAAGGAGAAGATCTCCAAGAATTAGTTCCAAGGATTGCGGATCAAGCACACTAGCCTACTTTTGCTTATTAAGTGTTTTGTTGTTTTTGATGAAGTTTTTTTTAATGTTTTCTTTGTGAAAATGACTTTATGCTAAGGCTTGTACATCATGCTAGACAAGTTTACATTACCCCAAGATGGGATAGATACAAATTTCCCATGGAATAAGTCTATGATACAAGAAGTCATATCAACTTTTATTAAGTATTTTTGAGTTGTTTTGAGATGAGAAGAAGACTCAAGTGAAGAGAAAATGTTAAACATCTAAGGAAGACTAAGATCAACCCTAAGTTATCATGGATGTCCTATGATTATTATGGTATTCAGATCCTAAAAGAAGAGAGAATAAGAACAAGTTCTAACTCACTTCAAAGGTTGAAGATGAGATAAAAACTCAAAGTTAAGGGATTCAAATAAGATCTATCCACTTTCACAAACAAATCTACAAACGCCATATGTTTACTTAAAATCGTCCACTTACAACCCTGTTAAATTTGCAATCCTTGTATAAATATTTTTATTTTATTACTTTGATTATATTAGTACACTTGCTAATTTAGTCGGTAGCTAAAATGTCCATCTCATATTCCACAAATAAGTTGCACATTCTCTTTTCATTTCACTTTTGGTGTGGATGATGATTATGCTTTGGATTTTTTTGTTTAGGAAAAGAAGATGAAGAATGATCATTAAAACTCAAAAACTATTTTAATTACCGATTTTTCCATTATAAAACCTTTCATTAAAATGGTCTAAATCACATGACATTCAATGTCAGTTCCACATTATATTGTAGACTACTGACTTTGACAAAATAAACATAAATTACTAATGTTATCGAATTTACAAAGTTGAGAGATCAAAATAAATTTTTTTTTAAAGTTAACGGCCTAAATTGGATCACGAGTAAAAAGTAAGAAAAGTGATTATCATTAAAAAAAAAGTAGCAAAAATTAACATTTACAAATTAAAAGAAGTATAATTCTTGTAAAGTGAAGAGTGAATTATCACTTTCAATAATATAAAATATTTACTATTTTTTGTAAGCTTGAAAATGCTTATTTTTAACTTATTTGGACTTTAGATAGAAACATATTTTTAGTGTTATGGATAACATATAAAAATAGTTTAAGACACCTATATAAAGTGTTTTAAGCTTATTTAAGACACATAGATAATATAGTAAAACTATTTTTATATAAGCTATAAGTTGGATTTAAAGCTATCATGAAGACTTTATAAAAATAACCTGAAAACAATTTATGGACATATCGTAAGTTCTATCAAATAGCCTTATGAATGCTTATATATTAACAGAAGAACTCAAATAAATCAACTCAAACATGCTCGTGTCTTATGCATAACCGCTTATGTGATAAATACTCATCCAATAAGTGCTTAATTGAGTTGTTTATTCAAAAGAACTCCAAATTAGATCTAAATAATTTAGTTGAGTTACCTCAATTGTATCATATATAATCCTTTTAATAAACAATATTTGCAACAATTAACAATTCAGCATTTTCATATATGGTTCAGTTAAGAAAACATATATATTCTGCTTCAAATAATTGCCGATGTGTCCATAATTGAAAGATCAAGTAAGCAAAAAATGCAGACAACATCGCAATGCTAGCAGCTCATTCAGCATATCACATTCAATGGCATCAAACCAAAACTCAGTGAAAACATAAGGCGATTGTGACTGCACTAACATTAATTATTTGTAATATCATGTATAAAAACATTGCTTAAGAAGCCTTATCTTGATTGGACAAAAATGAAAAAACTCATTCTAGAACTTTTAATGTCACTACTATTGAAGCACCCTTTGGCAACCAAATTATGTTGCCTAAAATGTGGATTTTAGTCAATTTTTGAATAAAGGTGAAATTTAGAGTAACTTCACTTCTTGAAATTCAAAGATTTTAAGCTTAATGAAACTACCTAATTTTTAAGAATAAAGAACAACATCTCTATTGTAACGTCCCGATCTAATCATTTAATTATTTATTCGATTAATTGAAAAATTGTTATGTGTTGTATGAACTATAAAGATTGATGGTGTATTGTTGTGCCTTATTGATGACTATGTGTCCTTAATGAATTATATTATTTTAATTTAATATAAGTTTAATGATTATATTAATATAGTGAAATAATTTAATTAGTGGAGTATTAAGTGGAAATTGCATTATGGTGATTAGATGAGAGGTTAGTAAGGGCAAGATGGAGATTCCAATATTAGGGGTCTAAGGGTTATGTTGGGGATTTTAAGAAAAGGGAGAAATTCAGTTCATAAAACTGATCATGGAATTGAAAAGAATGTGAACAGAAGAAAGGAATAAGGGAGTTAGAGCAAGAGTTAGAGGAAGAGAATTTTGTCAAGAGAGAAATCCTCTGTCGAATCAAGGTAAGGGTGAGATTTCTTTCATCTCTTAAGAGTAATTTTGTTCAGTATTCATAATGTAGAGATAAGTATTATGAGAATTGGGGTTTGAGGGAAAATCTTAGGGTTATGAAAATTATGAGACGAAATTGATAGATGATGACGTTAGATGTTGGAATTGTTGTATGTGTGATTGTATATGTAGTTTGTGTATTATTTTAGTGAATTTTGTCGACATTGAGTCGTTTTGGTAGTGGAATTTGGGGTTGGTATAGCAGAAATCCTGTTTTTGGCATTTTCACACCTGAACCCAGAAACGCGTCGACCTGTAGGTCAATCTGGTGGAGTCAGAAGGAACCTAGGTCCCAAACGCGTCGACCTATTGGATGTCCGGGTCGACCTGGTGATGTCTTGCAGAATTTTTCTAAAACGTCATATTTTGTTTTCTTCATAACTTTTGAACCCTTCGTCTGATTTAACCCCCATTCGAAGCGTCAAAAAGCTAACGAAATAAACTTTAACTTAATGAAATAAAATGAGTGATATGAGACACTTTCCAGTACTGAATTTTCCGAAAAAGTTTACTTGATTTTGTGTTTATAAATGTGGATTGTAATATATTGTTATTGATGTTGTTATATGTTGTTGTTGTTGATGTTGTTGCATGTGTTTAATTGATGTTGTTGCATGAGGTGATTGTTGTTGTTGACATTGCATATTGTCATTGAGTGCATGACATGTGCATAGTTGTCGGATGGTGCACCAAGGTTGGGTAACAATGTTCATCCGAATTCCTTGAGGGAATCTTGTTGGTGCGGTCATGAAATAGGGATCATACGTGACCATGAAACAGGGGTCGTGGGTGTGATCATGAAATAAGGATCATATTGGACCATGAAATAAGGGTCGAGAGTTTCTACGGGAACTGGATCATGAAATATGGATCGTTAAATGGTACCACATACGTTGAGTCTATGGTTGAGTTTCATTTGCATGCTTTGATTATTGGTGTGCATGTTGTTGGATTATAAGTTGTTGTATGCGAGTTGTGACTCTTGTTATTGTAAAGGTGTGAGATGTAATCAAATGATACATGCCTTGTATTAGTATCATTTTCTCTTTTGATTGATTTAAGTATCTCACCCCTTCTGTTTGAATGTTACCTCTATGTGGGTAACATGCATGTGATCAGGAGTAGTATAGTCCATTGTTGGTGAAGTCGGTGCACTTCACATTAGAAGAGTCTACTCTGATACGTAACTTTGGGGATTTGGGAACAATGTTTGAATTTTTATGTTTTAATACAAAATACTAAGTATTATTGAAATATTATGTTTGTTTTCTTTGAAAATTCCGCTGCATGAATAATTTTTATGTTAGGTATCGTTTGAGCCATATTTTGGAAGAGATCGTAACAATTGAATTTCGTTTTATATTTTGGATACTCTGATATTAAATTAATATTTTGCGGGAAAATATTTGGGTGTTACACCCATTCCAATCAACATCAACTTTTTGGTCAATGCGGTCAACATTAGAGGTACAAACAAAACCAATAAGTGTCTCAGGAGTTTCACAATGAAAGTTAAATACACCAACAATTCTACAACATTTGTTCAAATTCCATATCTTGAGCAAGCTAAAAATGAAAGTAAATAAGATTCAAGCATACCAACTACTAGGGAAAAACTCTTATAAGTGAACTCCGTCTCTTGAAATTACTAGGTTAAACACATATCAGTTGATATGAGAATATTCTTACAAACCTTTTCTCAGTTTCTTAAGAATATCAAAACTTGTGCCTTCCTGGTTTATCATTGTATAAGAAACAAACACAACATGATGATATTAATACATTCAATAATCAGAATTTTTAATTTGATATGTAAAATGGATGACTTACCGATATGAAGAATGTTGGAACAAACATAAACAACAAAACCAGAATTGAAATTGAAGGTTTAACAAAAAATGGTGAAAATCAATTTGGGGAAGAAGATGAAATTGAGAGAGAAAAAGAATTTGAGAAGAGAGAATAATTGGGATGAATTCAATTTGGCATTAACATTGAATATGGGAATTACATTGAGTATATATTGGATACAAAATGAGAGAAAAAACAAAACAATACAACTAAAAGTGGCATGCTGTTAAAACAGGTATTTTTCTGTTTTTGGCGGTGGTAACCGGTTACTCACCAGAGGGTAACCGGTTACTGCTGTTGCAGAATGAAAAATACTTGAAATTAACAGCACTTTCAACACACCACCTCACTTTAGTTGATCCAAGTCCAGCATGTTCAAGCTCTTCACCAGTCTCTTGAACACCTCATGTGTCACGCCCTTCGTCAACAAATCCGCAACTTGGTCTTCGCTTCGGCAATAGCTCAATCTAAGCTTTCCGTCACCAACTAGTTCTCTCAAGTAATGAAACCGCATCTCGATGTGCTTGCTCCTTCCGTGTGCAATCGGATTCTTCGCAAGATTAATCGCGGAAACATTATCCACTAACAATGTAGTAACATCATCACCACATCCCAATTCCTTCATTAGATTCATAAGCCACATAGCTTGGCACGCACTCAACGAAGCCGCAATGTACTCCGCCTCACAAGAAGAGAGTGCTACAACCGGTTCCTTCTTGGAGCACCAAGAGATTGGTGTCTTACCGAACATAAAGATGTAACCCGCCGTTGATTTTCGATCATCTTTATCTCCGCACCAATTGGAATCGGTGTAGCCTAGTAAAGTACATTTGCGTCCCATATCCGATGCGGGAAATAGAATTCCGCAACCAAGAGTACCTTTCACGTATCTAAGGATTCTCTTAACCGCTGCCAAGTGTGATACCTTAGGTCTCTCCATGAATCTACTAGCAATACCGACACTAAAAGCCAAATCCGGTCGCGTATTGCACAAGTACCTCAACGATCCAATCAAACTCCGGTAAAGTGTTGGATCTACATCATCCTCATCCTCACTTTTGGACAGCTGCACTCTTGCTTCACACGGTGTATTAGAAGCGTTGCAATGCTCCATTTCAACCTTTTTCAAGATATCAAGTGCATACCTCCTTTGATGCATAAGCAGCCCCGCTTTTGACTTGTGGAACTCTATGCCAAGGAAGTAACTCATCACACCAAGATCCGTCATTTCAAACTCACTCATGAGCTCTCCTTTGAACCTTGAAATGCATTTTTCATTGTTGCCCGTAATCAAGAGATCATCAACATACAAGCAAAGTATGATAACACCATCAATCGTATCCGACCTCACATAAACACCATGTTCGGATACACATCGCTTGAAGCCGATGTCAATAAGAAAGCCGTCAATGCGTTTGTTCCAAGCTCTTGGAGCTTGTTTCAAACCATACAACGCCTTATGTAGCTTGTAATACTTCCTCTCTTGATCTTTAATCACGAAACCGGGTGGCTGCCCCACATAAACTTCCTCATCAAGAGGACCATTCAAAAATGCCGACTTCACATCCATTTGGTAGATCACCCAATTGTTGCTATGTGCCATCCCAACAACCAAACGAATAGTCTCTAGTCTAGCCACCGGTGCGAATACCTCTTCGTAGTCTATGCCTTCACGTTGCAAGAACCCTTTGGCCACTAATCGAGCTTTATGCTTGATCACTTCACCTTTAGGATTTGCTTTGACTTTATAGACCCAACGCACACCAATCGGTTTCTTTCCAAGCGGTAAATCGACCAACTCCCAAGTACCATTCTTCTCAATAGATTCCAGCTCCTCCTTCATTGCACATATCCATTTAGGATCACTTAAGGCTTCCTCCTCATTTACCGGTTCAGATTCGGCCATAAGTGCGAAATGAACAAAATCACCATCGTTATTCACTTCGGTATCTAGGAACCTTTCATAGTCTCGGAGTCTTTGAGGCATAGCTCTTTGCCTCACAGGTCTACCTTCATGAACAACATTGTTTTCAGCTGCTGTAGGTGCAGGTACAGCGGAATCGGACGCCTCCGGATCAGACAATTCAAAAACCTGATGTTGCTGATTTTTCTGCAGTAACCGGTTACTCACCGGTGGGTAACCGGTTACTGCTGTTGCTGCAGAATTTTTCACTTCATCAAACAGCACGTCCCGGCTTATCACGATCTTCCGATTCTTCTCATCAAACAGCTTGTATCCCCCAGTAGAATGATATCCAACAAGTATCAACCTTTCACCTTTATCGTCCAACTTCTTTCTAAGTTGATCCGGTATGTGACGATACGCAATCGATCCAAAAACGCGCAAATGATCCACACTAGGTTTGAAACCACTCCAAGCCTCTTCGGGTGTGATATTCTGCAGCTTCTTAGTAGGACACCTATTCAACAAGTAGGTAGCCGTAGATACGGCCTCACCCCACAATTCCTTAGGTAGCTTCTTCCCACAAAGCATGCTACGCACCATGTTCATTATTGTACGATTTTTCCTCTCGGCAGCCCCGTTTTGTTGAGGCGTATATGGAGGCACCACCTCACGCACAATACCCTCAAGGTCACAAAAATTCCCAAACTCACTAGAGGTATACTCACCTCCACCATCCGTTTTGAGAACTTTGAGCTTCCGGCCGCTTTGACGCTCCACCAAGGATTTGAAACTCTTGAACACACCAAACACCTCATCCTTTCTCTTGATAAGATAGGTCCAAAGTTTCCTACTAAAATCGTCAATGAACGTAACAAAGTATCGATTGCCGCCATAAGTCTCTACTTGCATCGGTCCACAAACGTCGGAATACACCACCTCAAGTAGGCCTTTAGCTCTCCGACCCGCATCCTTGCTAAACACATTCTTGTGTTGCTTGGATGTCACACATTCTTCACACAATTCTGTCGGAATACTAATAAGTGGCAGCCCCGTTACCATACCACTTTGTTGCAACATCTTAAGATCCCTAAAATTAAGGTGACCAAAACGGTAATGCCATAGCCACTCCTCTCTACTTGCCGCGGTAGCCAAACAACGATGCTCCATAACCCTTAACTCAACTTTAAAGGTTCTATTGGCAGCCATCGGCGCTTTTAGAATCAACACACCTTTTGAATCTAAAACACGCATCATCTTGTTTTCCATCCGAATTAAGTACCCTCTTTCAAGCAATTGGCCAATACTTAAAAGATTGCACCTAATTCCCGGTATATACAAGACATCTTTGATCCTTGAAAATCCTCCACTCTTCCTTCCGATCAAAACATCTCCAACCCCTTCCGCGCTTAAAGTAGTGTCGTCGGCAAACTTGACTTTGCTCTTTGTCGCTTGATTGATTTGCACAAACCAATCCTTACGACCCGTCATATGTGTTGAACAACCGGAATCCAAGTACCATTCATCTTTACCTTGAACTCCATCACGTACGGTAACCAATGCATCTCGATCCGAGCACATTTTTCTACCACTTTCCGAAACGGTACAGCTGCTGTCCCGCGAACTGTCATGACAGTAGCTGCTGTCCGGAACATCCACAATGCCACTTTTCTCCTCCGTGATCATCACTAGAACGGTGTCTTCATCCTCCACCTCTTCTCTAGCAACCTTGGCTTCATCATCGCGAGTCTTGTTCAATTTTGCATAACATTTCGATTGAACATGTCCAAGCTTTTTGCACCTAAAGCATTGAACCTTACTCCAATCCTTTTTGAAACCACTACTACGATCACTCTCCTTGGAGCTGCTCTCACCCTTTTCATACATCGAACCCTTCGAATTTTGAGAATTGTTTGCACCAAAATTCTGAAAATTTGGCTTACCTCTAGCTACAAATTTTCCTTTCGACCTCTTGCTCTTCTCATTCAAACGCGCTTGCAAAGCGATCTCCGCTTTCGCTTCGACACATCTCTCATCCATCCTTTGCTCATGCGCCTCCAACGAACTTTGCAACTCATCCTTGCTCATAGTCGTTAGATCCTTTGATTCTTCAATAGCAACCACAATGTTATCGAACCGCGATGTTAACGAACGCAACACTTTCGATACAACATTCTGCTCTACGATCGTTTCGCCGCAAGACTTGATTTGATTGACTAACCGAGTAATGCGCGTAATGTAGTCGTTGATCGTTTCTTTGTCTTCCATCTTCGTTAGCTCAAATTGACGCTTGTAAGTTTGTAACCTTACCACCTTCGCTTTCGCGGCACCGGCATAAGCTTTCTCCAATATTTCCCACGCTTGCTTCGCGGATTCACAATCACCAACCTTCTCGAAGTTGTCGTTATCCACACAAGAGTGAATCAAGAATAGGGCTTTGTAATCCCTCTTCTTTTCTTCTTTGTGTGTAGCCCTAATCGTATCGGTAGCTTGTTCCCCCAATGGCGTGACTCCATTGATGACAATCTCAAGCACTTCTTGATAACCGAATAGAACCTTCATTTGCTTCGCCCATTTGTCGTAATTTTTCGAATCAAGAATTGGAAGATTTGTGGGAATTCGATCATTGGAAATGGTAGCCATTGTTGCAGCGGAATCGGATCAATAACCGAAGCTCTTGATGCCAAATGTTGGAACAAACATAAACAACAAAACCAGAATTGAAATTGAAGGTTTAACAAAAAATGGTGAAAATCAATTTGGGGAAGAAGATGAAATTGAGAGAGAAAAAGAATTTGAGAAGAGAGAATAATTGGGATGAATTCAATTTGGCATTAACATTGAATATGGGAATTACATTGAGTATATATTGGATACAAAATGAGAGAAAAAACAAAACAATACAACTAAAAGTGGCATGCTGTTAAAACAGGTATTTTTCTGTTTTTGGCGGTGGTAACCGGTTACTCACCAGAGGGTAACCGGTTACTGCTGTTGCAGAATGAAAAATACTTGAAATTAACAGCACTTTCAACAAAGAAAACTATGGAGAGGATAAACTTGAATACAAAAAGCAAAGCACTCAAAGCAACAAAAGTTACTAAAATTCATGCTACCAGTCTTAGTAAAGAACTCTAGCATTGCCAAAAAGAAGAAAAGGAAATAAAAAGTAGAAGGTATTATAGTATTTGTAACTAATTTGAATACATCATCTAGATATATCAAATGATTATTCAAAAATAGTTTGTTAAAATTTCACTATGCCATAACATTATAGCTATTATTTGACAACACTGGAAAAAAAAGCTAATTCTAATTTACTGGGACAAGATTTGTGCCTGCGTCGATTCCATCCTTACCAACTCTCCATACATTCTGTAAAACAATCTCTAACCACAAAGATAATCGAAATGGAGCAATAGTTAGAGTTTCTGGATAACCAAAATAGCTGAAAAGGTAGCTATGAAAAATACAACGTCAGCTCTTCAAATATTAAATATTCCAATTCTGAAAGGCATACAATTGGTTCAGGTTAAGGAAAAAATATCTATGGAACAATCCTCTCAGTTGAACATCAGATAACAACGTAAAGAAAGCAATATACTGAAAATACATTACATATTAAGAAAAAGATTTCACTTTCACCAAAATACATTCTATCCACAACTAAAACAATGTACCTACAAATCACACATAAATCTAATAATTCATTTTCTGCAACTAAAAAGTGTTTGATAAGGCTTAGTCAAAAGTTTTCTGGTTTTTAGCATTATTTGTTATTAGATTTAATTTAATTTTTGTAGTTAAGTTTGTTTCCTAAATTCTAGCAGAACGTGGGTTGTAGTCTGTTACAGCACGTTAGGTTTTCTCTATTTATTAGCTGCTGCAGTTTCACAAGGAATAAATCAGTCATTTTCAAACTGTTATTTGCTTTTCTTTTGAGTTATTTTGCATCTAACAATCTGGTATCTAGAGCCGGTTACCTGAGAGATGGGTTCAGAAGCAAACTTTGCAACAGCCTCTATTCCGAAGTTCGACGGCAACTATGAACATTGGAGCATGGTCATGGAGAATCTCCTTCGATCTAAGGAGTATTGGGTTGCTGTAGAATCAGGCTACACAGAGCCCACAAGTAGGGATGGGATGACGACAGCGCAAATAAAGAACTTGGACGAGATGAAGCCGAGGGATTTGAAGGCTAAGAATTACTTGTTTCAGTCGCTTGACAAGTCAATTCTGAAGACAATCACGCAGAAGGAGACATCTAAACATCTCTGGGATTCCATGAAGTTGAAGTGTCAAGGCAATGCTCGAGTGAAGAGAGCTCAGCTCAATCGTCTACGTCGGGACTTTGAGGTCTTAGTAATGAAGCAGGGTGAATCGGTCACAAATTATTTTGGTCGAGTAATGACGGTTGCAAACGACATGAGGAATTATGGGGAAGATATGGGTGACGTCAAGATCGTTGAGAAGATTTTGAGAACCCTTACTGATAAGTGGAACTACATTGTTTGTTCCATTGAGGAAGCCAAGGACATAGATCAGCTATCTGTGGATGCTTTACAAAGCTCTCTGCTTGTTCATGAGCAAAAGTTCAAAGTACGTGGAGAAGATGAACATGCTTTGAAGGTGACTCATGAAGAGTTCTATGGTGGAAGAGGAAGAGGAAGAGCCGCTTTCCGAGGAGGTCGGGGATACGGCAGAGGTAGGGGTAGCCAATTGAGGAATAAAGAAACAGTTGAGTGTTACAAGTGTCATAAGCTTGGACACTTCCAGTACGAGTGCCAAGCAAATTATGCTGGTTTGGAGGAATCAGAAGAGCTGGTGCTAATGGTGTATGTTGACACGCTTGGAGGCGATCGAGATGTTGTGTGGTATATTGACTCTGGCTGCAGTAATCACATGTGTGGTGATTCAGATGAATTCAAGGAATATTGTGAAATAAATGGAATCAAGCGGCAATTAACTGTTGCATATACACCGCAGCAGAACGGAGTCGCCGAGCGGAAGAACAAAACCGTGATGAATATGGCGAGGAGCTTATTGGTTGAGAAAAATGTTCCAAGAAAATTCTGGGCAGAGGCAGTAAACTAGGCATTTTATGTTCTTAATAAATGTCCAACATCATCATTGAAGGACATGACTCCAGAGGAAGCTTGGTGTGGGGTGAAGCCTTTAGTCGGGCACTTGAGAGTCTTTGGATGTACGGCATATGCTCATGTACCGGATGCTCGATGAACAAAGCTTGAAGATAAGAGCCGTTGTTGTGTCTTTGTTGGTGTAAGTGACGAATCAAAGGCATACCGACTATATGATCCTACCTCTAAGAGGATTATTATCAGTTGGGATGTCGTCTTTGAAGAAGACGGACAATGGAATTGGGAGAAGAGCTCCGAAGAAGATAACACGGTTGATTTGGAATGGGAAGATGAGAAAGGTGGAGAAAGGGAGGAATCGAGTGATAGTAATGAAGAAGAAAATGCAGTTGATGGTAATGAAGAAGATACAGCTTCTCCAGTGACAGAACCCCGAAATAGAAGAGCACCAGGGTGGATGAATGACTATGTCTCCGATGAAGGCCTTTCTGATGAAGAGGAAGAGGTACAAACTCACTTAGTCCTATTTGCTCATGCAGTTCACTCTGATCCTACTTCATTTGATGAAGGAGTAAAGGAAGAGAAATGGAGGACAGCCATGGATGCAGAAATGAGATCAATTGAGAAGAATGGAACGTGGGATCTCACGGAGCTGCCGAAAGAAGCGAAAAAAATAGGAGTCAAATGGGTGTACAAAACCAAGTTGAATGAGCTTGGAGAATTAGAAAAATACAAGGCTCGTTTGGTCGCCAAAGGGTATGCTCAGAAATACGGAGTTGATTATGAAGAAGTGTACGCTCCTGTGGCTCGTATGGACACGGTTCGAATGATTTTGGCACTTGCTGCACAAAGAAGTTGGTGTGTGTTTCAGCTGGACGTGAAGTCAGCCTTTCTTCATGGGAAGTTAGCTGAAAATGTGTACGTGGAGCAGCCAAGGAGTTATGAAATAAAGAATGAGGAGCATAAGGTATATAAGCTTAACAAAGCTTTGTACGGACTCAAGCAGGCACCACGAGCTTGGTTCAGCCGAATTGAATCATACTTCAGAAATGAAGGCTTTGAGAAGGAGGATAGTGAGCAAACTTTGTTTACCAAAGTCCAACAAGGTAAATATTTGATCATTAGCTTGTATGTTGATGATTTAATTTATACCAGAGATGATGAAAAAATGATGTCTGAATTCAAAGAGTCCATGATGAAGGAATTTGATATGTCAGACCTGGGCAAGATGAGGTATTTTCTTGGTATTGAGGTAATTCAATTTGATGGTGGTATATTCATCAGTCAAACAAAGTATGTGACAGAAGTGTTAAGAAGGTTTGGAATGAAGCATAGCAATTTTGTTGAAAATCCAATGGTTCCAGGATTTAAAATCTCCAAAGATGACAATGGTGTTGAGATGGATGGTTCATTTTTCAAACAGCTGATTGGAAGCCTGATGTACTTGACTGCTACAAGGCCGGACATAATATATGCAGTTAGCTTATTGAGCAGGTATATGTCAAGACCTACAGAAGTTCATTATTTAGCGGCGAAAAGAATCCTACGTTACCTGCAAGGTACAACAATGTACGAAATTCTTTACAAAAGGGAAGGAAATATGGAATTGATTGGCTTTACTGACAGTGATTATCCTGGATCAGTAGAGGATAGAAGAAGTACTTCAGGTTATGTTTTTATGCTAAGTGGAGCTGCAGTAGCTTGGTCTTCTCGAAAGCAACCGATAGTAACGTTGAGCACGACGGAAGCCGAATTTGTAGCAGCTGCAGGAAGTAGTTGCCAAGCAATATGGATGCAAAGGGTGCTGAAAAAATAGGCTACAAGGGCAATGGAAGTACTGTCATCTTTTGTGACAATAGCTCAACAATTAAGTTGTCAAGGAACCCAATGATGCATGGCAGGAGCAAGCACATTGATGTGCGCTACCATTTCTTAAGAGAGCTTGTGAATGATGGAGTTGTGCATCTTCAGTTTTGTGGTTCAAGGCATCAGTTAGCAGACATCCTCACCAAACCATTGAAATTGGAGTTATTTCGGAAGCTTGGAGTTTGTGATGTTTCAGGAGTTAACTAGTTGCAAATGCAGTCTAGTTCAAGGGAGGGAATGATAAGGCTTAGTCAAAAGTGTCTTGGTTTTTAGCATTATTTGTTATTAGATTTAATTTAATTTTTGTAGTCAAGTTTGTTTCCTAAATTCTAGCAGAACGTGGGTTGTAGTCTGTTATAGGACGTTAGATTTTCTCTATTTATTAGCTGCAGTTTCACAAGGAATAAATCAGTCATTTCCAAACTATTATTTAGTTTTCTTTTGAGTTCTTTTGCATCTAACAGTCTCAACAAAGCAACACAGATTCAGATACCTTTTCCGAATTCTAAACCAAATTAAGATAATAAACTCTCACAAAGAAAGGATATATTAGGAAGGGATTAAACATGTTCTAATCTTAGTTAGGAAGTTGATATTCTGATAATTTTAGTCAAAATAATCTCCTTGTCAAACATTAAAAAAAAAAAAATTATGGGTAACTTCAATGAGCAAAGTCATGTCATACCACTTCATTTCCTCCAACAGTTATTATAATAATTGTTTTAAGAAAATATATTCAAATTAAATTTATAACTTATATATTTAATATTTAAAATTAAATTGTCCCTTGAATAAACAGTAGGAATATTACAATTTGGCACCGCATTATTAAATTATAACTTGTGAATAAAATAACAGCGTAGAAACAGTGTTGCTGGAAAGAGGAAAGAACCTAGTCAAGGTCGATTTGATTAATACTCTAAATTGACATAAATACCCCTGACATATTTCTACGAAACAAGGAAGCAATTACGGTCCTGTTTTTTTCTTGATAATCAAAAGCTAATAACTCTCGGTTCCCTTGCTGTCATCTAACAAAGTTTCATATCCACTTTCCTTGAAACCCCTTCATGTTATGTATCTATATAAACAGTTCAATATTCATTCATCAATCTCATCCAACAAAAATCTCACATTCTACATTATCAAAATTATTTTTGTTTTCTATTTTGATATTATTAAGGTTATGGCTGGAATTGATTTTGAGGATTTGTTACCGGTAATTGCGAATAAGCTAGGTGGTGAAGGTTTAATGAAGGAACTGAGTAATGGGTTTGAGTTACTTATGGACAAAGAGAAAGGTGTGATAACTTTGGAGAGTTTAAGGAAAAACTCAGCATTGATGGGTTTGGAAGATTTGAAGGAAGATGAAGTTGTGAGCATGATGAGAGAAGGTGATGGTGATGGTGATGGTGATGGTGTACTTACTGAGATGGAGTTTTGTGTTTTGATGTTTAGATTGAGTCCTCAATTAATGCAGGAATCGTGGTTTTTGCTGGAAGAAGCATTGCAACATGAACTCAACAATCTTGATTCATAACCATTCTTATTAAATATTATGTGTCATTCTTAAGCCATTGTTAATTTTTATGATGTTATTGACTATTCATTTTATTTTATTTTCTTACAATTGAAATTGGTTAGAAGAGAATAACATATGTGTACTACAAGTTACAATCATTCATCCTAATGAACAGAGATTTGGATATGTTTTGACTACGTTTATTTTTGCAATCGAGATTTTCTATGATTGATTTGTGTTAAAGTGAGTTAGTTTATATTTGGTTATATTCACTTAAGAGTGAATTGAACTAGTATATTTATAATTTTTTAAGTAGTTTGTAAGATATTAATTATATTTATAATTATATTTTTGTAAGATATTATTAATTTTATTTTAATTTTTATTATAATTATACCTTTGGTATTTATATATATATATATATATATATATATATATATATATATATATATATATATATATATATATATATATATATATATATATATATATATAAATTTTTGTTTAATTAATTATAATTATTAATTTTGATATTTATTAATGATTTCATTTTAATATATAATTAAAGAACAATTATTTAAATTTAATACTTCAACTTTAATTATTCAATTTAATATTTTTTTATTTTTTTTATTAAATTTAATAATTCAATTTAATAAATATAATTAAATAAAACATTGCAACGTATAACTAAAATGTTTTCTTTAATACGTTGCCACATAATTTTCATTTCGCAACTTGCCACGTGATATTTGTAAGAACAATGTTGTCTATGTATTTCATCTCTATGTTTTGATGATAACATTGGAGTATTTATGAAAGAACCATTTTGTGTTATGATGATTGTTAAAGTGTAGATAATGAATATTATATATATTAAGAACAAACAAACATTATGAATGAGTGCGCGAATGCTAATATGCGAAGTTAATATGTGTAAAATTATTCGCAGGTGTGCTGAAGAAGAAAGTGTGTTTCTGAATCAGAACACAATCAGAAAGATCCAAGGATGCGGATGTTGTGTTGGCAAAGCTCTTGTGGATGTTGTTCTGAACGTGGTTCTGATCCGATAGGGAAGTGAAGCTTTTGCAATTAATCTTCTGAAGAACTAAGTTCTAAAGATTCTGATGACTTGAAGTTCTGAAGATTTGATGTCTAAAGACCAAGTGCCTGAAATATTTTGAACTTACGAGTTCTGAAGATTAAGATTCCGAAGAACAAAGTTCTGAAGACTCTGAAGACAATGTTCTATGTGAACAAAGTTCTGAGGACTCAAAGACTTAATGTTCTGAAGAATGGTTCTGAAGAACTAAGTGCTGAAGACTCTGAAGACAATGTTCTATGTGAGCAAAGTTCTGAAGACTCTAAGACTTGAAGTTCGGAAGACCATGAGTTTCAAGCCAAGTGTTGATGTCCTGAAGAACATAGTCCTATGTGAACAAATTCTGAAGACTAAAGACTTAGTTCTTTGAATACCCAAGTATCATCATCTCTAGCTCATGCTTCATTCATTGATTTATAATCAGAAGCCTTTAAAGTTCAGATGACAATGTTCCCGTTGGCAAGGATAGTACACAATACGAAAATGCTTTATTCCACTACCTCTCCACTACTTTTGAATTATGGAAAAGGACAATACATGGTTGTACTATTTGATTCCTTGTGTAACAGATTCCTCTGTAGCCGAATTGGGCTTTAACGACTCTTTTATGTTTGGGTATAAAAGGAAAACATCACATGCTTTGTGATATTGTTGATTTCTGATAGAATTATTGTTGGTTCACAATGGAAATACAACCTGGTTGATTATCCCCAAATTTAATATTCTTTTATGTGATGTAATCAAGGATACAACCATTTCGGTTTATGTGTTGATGTTGATTGATATAATCGAAAAGGTTTCTAAACACACATATAACCAAGTTGTCAAATGGTCTTTGAACCATGTTGTTGATGTTGTCATACAATCACATAAGGTTGATAATAAACAAAGATAACATTGGAACAAGTCGCAAAGAGTCTACCTGAATATGAAACTCTTCTAGTTGATTACTCTTTGACAATAATCTACTAAAAGCAGGGAGATCTTGAATTCACAATGTGCTTAACTTCATATGCTTCAGAAGACTTGCAAATTCGCAGAAGACAATGAAGATGATCATGGAAGCTTTAACAAAAAATCAACTACTGAAGTGATCATTGGATTTAAGAAGAACATGGGTTGTTGTCCAGAAATTTTCATATGTGAATCAAAATGAATAAGTTCTTCTTGTGTCTCAACGAAGATCAAGCTAGTAAATCTTTTGAAGAAGAAGAAGACTTCAACCTTTAAGTGCTCAATGAAGAAGCAACTTGAAGAAGCAGAAGACCACACAACGGAGCAAGAATACAATGTAATATTCTTAGTGTGTATTTAGGTTCTTTTGATGTACTTAAGTGAGTTTACAATCTGATAATTAAGAAGCACAACATTTGTAAACAACTTTTTCCCTAAAGGACCTGGTGAAAACATTAGGAAGGCACGTAAATTAGTTGCCAACACATTCATAAAACTATGTGTTCTGATGATATGCTCTAGGGATAAGGTCCTGGTGTAGCTTAGAATAGTTGGTTCTGGAACATGAAGCTGTAACAGGTTATTGTGCAATTAGTCACGATTATAGACCGCGTAGGAATTCATAACACTTGGTGTTATACAGTTAGTCACGGTAGGTTTCCGCACAAGTTCCTCCTCAAGTATACATTATATCCTAATGGGATCCCTGAACAGTCTAGATGTGAGTTGATATGAAATCCTAGCAGAGATTTTGTTGGGTCAATGAATGTTATATCCGGTAGGATCCCTGAATGGTTCATTGAGTTAGTCACAGTGCGGCTATGTGATTGTAATCATGGATCTTGGTTATAGTGGATTAAGTCCTTGTTTAAGGGGAAATCACCATGGCGGGTGGACTGGACTAGCTTGAGAAGTTCTTTAGTGAACCAGGATATATTGTGTGTTCCTTAATCTTGCTTTATGCTTTAATTTCTTTATGCTTCCGCAATGCATTTATAACATAGCTTGACACAACTCATGAAAGTGCGAAAAGTAGCCAAGATTGAAAACCTCAATCCAATCCCCCTTTTCTTGTGTTTTTCTCACACCTTCAATTGGTATCAGAGATTCGGTCCTGTTATTGATGGGTATCAAACACTTAACAGTGTTAGATAAAGATCCATTGTTGTGTGTTGAAAACACCTAAGGTAAATCCACTTACAATTGCAGTCTCATATTAGTTGATGATATTGAGAGGATACTGAATTGTAGCCAGATGGATTACATTTGAGCTTGTCACTAATTTGGCAGAATCAATTGACAAGATAGATTCTTCAGATAAGGTTATAAATTTGTTGAATGTTTATCTTAAATACGATTGGTTTATCAACATATTTTTCTCAAGAATCAAATCATCAGAAAACACGAAATCTTGTTTGCTAAAGATTATTTCTAAATGAGTATGGGATGTTTTCAAGAAACAGATTAGTCCACCCTTGACTTTCTCATATTAAGCTAATTGGAAGTTTTCTGAAGTGAGAAAGATGATTGTTAAAGTATGATTTCAATTCATAAGAACTTCATGCTAAAATCTGCAAAAGAATTCAGAAATCATAAACAGAGGATGTCAAACTCTGAAAATGATTTTGTTAGAACGTCCAAGACCTAACTACTTCAATGGTTAGAAGATTCAATGCATATTGAATGATGTTTCCTTTGCTATGATTCTAAGTAATACTTTCTGTATTCAAAAGAAGAAAGCTTAGTGGTTCCTAGAGAACTTGATGGAAGTAACTCCGACAGTTAAATTTCTATTAAATTAAGTCTCTATCTCAATTGAACAAACTAAAATTGTTCAGGATGTTATCCAACATTCTACTCAGAAATTCATGATGAATGGATTATAGAATCAGAGATGCTGGGACAAAAGTCATATGTTCTGAAGTGAAAGAATTTAAATCACTGATATATTCACCCTTGAAGAAATCAATAGATATTCTTTTCAGAAGCATATATGTTGTCAATCTTTGTTGAACTAACTCTGATCAAGTTAGCTCAGTTTTGAAAGAACAAGATTTTCACTCAAACTTGTCTAAAGTTTGTTGACACTTGTATTTGACAAAGATTCACATATGTGCAAGGAAGAATAATCAGAAGATCAGAAGATGTCAATCAATTCTCCCTAGCACATAACCTCTCAAGTTAAGTTCAATTTAATGGAATTATTGACATTCTAATATCCAGTCTCTTGTCAAGAAGTTCTTGATAAGAAGATGAATGTTCTGATGATAAGAACACTGCAAAGAAAACCTTCAGAAGTTCTAAGATTGGTTATGATCTGAAGACTAGTTCTGATCATCAAGCTTGGGTCAACATTCAGAAGAAGAACAACTTTCAGAACCTGGATGAAGAAAATATGATCATAAGTTATGTGAGAAGATGCTCAAGTCAGAAGTCAGAATCAGATGGGAAGAGTCATGTGAAGTAGGGGTGGCAAAACGGGTCGGGGCCCGCCGGCCTGCCCCGCCACCCGCCAAAATAATGGCGGTCTGGGTTGGGATTTTGAGCCCACCAACCCATTTTGCTCGCCCCGCCAAAAAAAAAAACCCCGCGGGCGAAATACATAATGGGATGGGGTGTGCCCGCCAGCCCGCTAAAATTTTTGAAACAAAAACTACTTAAAAATTTATTGTAATATGCATTTATATGTATGTCATAATTCAAATTTAAATGAAATTATAGTAAACCAATTCAAACTTAAAATGAGTAATTGTTATATGCATCCATATAAAAAGTTTATAAAAACTCTAACCAATAAAATATTGCAATGACAAATTCTCTATAATGCAATGTATACATAATATATAATACACAGTGCAGAGAAAAAAACACATGACATTGCTATACTGTAATACATATAGAATACTCTAATTTAATATTTCAATTATAATATGTAAATGTTTTTAATTATGAAATTTCTAATCCATTTATATATACTGGAACATTCATATATACCAAACTATATGCAAAGTAGTTTTCACTATTTCTTAACATATACTTCTATTTTTAAACTATATTATGTACTGAACATATTCAACCAGTAAGAATTTCTCTATTATCATATATGCGACACAATAATTTTACTAACATTGAAGTTACTTCTCTTTATAGTTGCCTTTATTTCTTGTTAATCACATTAGTTTGATTCCTCATCTCTTACAATTTAAAAATAGCTATAAAAAAATAAAAAATAAAAACAAAAATAAAATTTAAAAATAGATTATAAAGAAATGAAAAAAAAATAAAAATAAAAATAAAAAAGAAGGCGGACAAGCCCGCCGCCCACCAACCCGCCAGCGGGGCGGGGCTGGCTTGAATTTCATGCCCAATCCACCTTAGCGGGGATGCCCGTCCCGCTCTTTTTTTGGCTGGCCTTTAGCAGGACGAGGTGGGATGGGGTGGGCGGCCCGTTTTGACACCCCTAATGTGAAGAAGACTAGAGGAAAGCAAGCCCAACTCATAATGGAAAACAATCAGAGAAAGATTTCCAGAAGAGCAAAGGTAAAGTTCTGTATATAACTTATGCATTTTAATTGTTTTTCTGGTAAAGAAAGCTTAACAAAAAATATTTCTTTAAGTTTAGTTTGTGACTCTGACAATTGAACTTTCAAAACTAATGAAAGTTTCATGAGTAAAATTGTTTTCCCGCCTTAAAGGAAACCCTTGAATTATCCTCTGGATAATAATAATAATAATAATAATAATAATAATAATAATAATAATAATAATAATAATAATAATAAAAGGCATAATAGTTTATGTGATTGAATCCTCTGAGATCGTGTAAAAAAGTCAGCCTTATTTCTAGTTGAACGTGCATGATTTTCTAATAGAATACTTCTACAAGTTAAGAGGTATACTAATTAGATATATATAATAGATGTTAGTCCTAATCTAGTTGTAAATTTTTCCAGTCAATAAAAATTTCATAATTAGAATCATCTTTCTCCTTAGAGACAATCTTTTGGATTGATTCTCTAGACTGTGCTCTCATAGGTTGTGACATCAGTCATTGTTGTGAATCTCATATGATCATAAGATATTACATGGAGAACATAAATTTACATGAGAATGAGCAGAAAATATGAGTATGAATAATGAATGACATATGCATGATATTGGAAATTCTAAAAGATCAAGCAATTATGTTCATAATTTCTTTTGAGTTTTGCTTCTTGCAAAAAATTGTGTGTTTATTCTTAGCAATTTGTCTGACAATCTACTTTTAGAGACTATCACACTCCCTTTAATTTTAGAGTCATTTGTTTTGTCTCATTCTCAGTTTGGGTGTCATAAGTCTTATATAAAGTTTACTTATGTGAACTTACAAAGGAATAGTCTGAAGTCAGCAATCTACCTTTCTCTCCTCCCTAGTATCATATCTATTCACTACAAGAAAAATGTAATTTAGCATCAAAAATTTAGCGTCGGCCACGACACCGACGCTAATGGTGTCACATTTGCGTCACACATAGCCGACGCTACAATTGGAGCGAAAATATATTTGATTTCCCACCATTTTTTTTCATTTGCCCCACTATTTATTTATTTTTATTATTTTATAAAATGCTAGCGTCGCATGAAAGTCGACGCTAAAGATTGGAGCGAATTATATTTCATTTCCCACCACGTTTTCATTTCCCTCCCTATTTATTTATTTAATTTTTTTATTTCGTATTAAATATAGCGTCGCAGATAGGCCGACGCTAAATATTAAATATATTTTAAATTGAATTTTAAAATGTATTTTTATTTTGTATTTTAAAATGAATTTACATGATTTTTCTTATGAAAATGTATTTTTAAATTGTTTGTGCTTATTTACTATAGTAAAAATTAATTTCTTATTTAAAAATTAAATTATCATAAAATAATTTTGTCGAGAATTTACAAAAAAAATATTTTATTTGATAAAAGAATTTAGTAAAAAATATTTTCTAGTCATTTTTTAAAATATAAATAATCTATGTTAAACAAGTAAAATATTCTAAAATGGCTATTAAATTAATATTTTCTACTCAAAATGTTTTATTAATATTTATTTTTATGTTTTTTTTTATGAATTTTCAAATTGTATTTTAAATTATATTTTTAATTTGTGTTTTAAAAACATTAATAAATAAATAATTATCATAAAAGAATTTTGTCGAAAATTTACTAAAAATTATTTTATTTAATAAAAAAAATTATTTTCTAGTCATTTTTAAAATCTATGGTAAACAATTTAAACATTTTTATTTAATAAATAATCTAAACATTTTAAAACAATGTAGCTTATTTAATAAAAATAAATAATGAATTATTTAAACATTTTAAAAATACAATAATCTATGTTATGCTAAATTTCTAATTGTATTTAAACATTTTCAAATAAAAATAATTAATATTAATTTCTAATTGTATTTAAAAATACAATAATCTATGCTATGCTATCATAAATTTCTAAAATAATTATTTAATAATTTATATTAATTTAATAAAATTCATTATATAAAAAAAACATTGTCTTTTCACCATCTCTCATCTCTCAACTCTCTTCGCCTCCATCGCATGTTCGTTTATCGCCGCCGTCTCATCGCCTCTATCGCATCGCCTCCGTTTATCAGGTTTCATCGCCGTTCATCTCTCTTCTAACTCATCTCATCGCATTTCATCGTTTCCATCTCATCTCTCTTCCATTAACTCATCGCATCTCATCTCTCTTCCTTGAATCTGACCTGAACACTTGATTATGCAGGGACAAATCTCAAACTACTGAAATAAAACAAGTTTGGTCTAGAGATTTTAATAAGGAGTTGCAAACTAGATATTCTTGATTGCTTAAGGTTCCAGGATGGGAAGGGTATTTCAAAACCCTTAATGGACCTATTTATCCTGATCTGGTTAAAGAATTTTGGGTTAATGAAAAAGTCCTTAAATACAAGGATGATAAAAGCTCTGTTTTGTCTATGGTCTTTGGCATTCCTATCTTAATCAACTCCACTGTCATTTCTCAAGAAATTAACTATGTCGAGAACAGAGATACTCCTGATAGTCAGAGATTTAACCTAGAAATTGTTAAGTGTGTGAGGATCATTTATAGCTCATCGGGAAGTATGATGTATCATCCCTTACTTACTCCTGTCGCTAAACTCTGGCATATGATCATTCTGTCTAACCTGAGACCAAGTGTAAGACACACAAGATGGTTTTCTAGAGAGGGTGAGCTACTCATTTAATTCTTAATCTCTAAGATGAAAATAAATCTGCCTCAATCCATCTATAATCAACTGGAAGCGGACGTCTTAATCTCTAGGGATTCATCTTGCTTCTATATCCCTTTCTATAGAGTTATTTCTCAAATTCTTGAAAGTCAAGGTGTAGTTGC